>CAMXCT020003491.1:337500-442172 GCA_947184155.2 Cladocopium goreaui
AGACATGTCCAGACACTGTGTTTTGCACTATAGGGTCCTTACCGTAAGGGCTATGACTGGGTTGAGCAAAGGTTCGCACGTGCAGATTCGGTTTTTTTGGTGACCCTGGCAGCACAAGAGTTCCTCGATCTTCTGTTTTTCAAGGAAGTCTCGCACTAACCATTAGCGGAGACCTCTACTGCAGAGGTGCGCTCTCGCCTGCGTGTCCATATTTGGAGCTATGTACGTTTTGCGTGTGGCAAGCCCAAGAGCTGCGTCACTTCTGGAGGGTCCCTTGTTTCGTGCGGCAGTCTTTGGTCTTTTCATCCGCGTGGCAGGGAGAATAATACTTCGTGCATGTTGCTATAACGTTGGCATCGGGTCAAAATAAGAGGCCGGAGGTCAGTTTTTGTAGCAGGCGCAAGGCTTGGTGACTGTGAACGATGCATTGAAAAGCAGAAAAGGATCGTGCTTTTGGACTGGCCACCTGGTGATCATTTTGCGTGGCAAGCGCAGTACTTTGGATGCCTTTGTTGGATCGCTCTCGTTATGGCGCGGACCTCTTTTTGATATCGCTCTAGCAACCTTCTCGTCTCTTTGCACGCGTCCGATCTCTCTTGTTGTGCCGCGGTGCCAATCTTGATATCCAGTGGAGATCTTGTGCAAAAATCTGCTCGTGGCCCTGGTGGGAAGACCTTGCGGGGTCCTCTCAAAAGCCCTTGTATATACGAAGATCTAGAAGATATCCCCTGCCTGAGGTGCTTGCACAACAGCTGTTGCGGGATGCTCTAAGAGGTTATTGAATCATGGTCTTGTAAGATCTTGTAAGATCCTCTTCAGGGACCTTGTGTGACGATCTAGCCACATTCTCTTTCAGAGGTCCCTGGGTTAAAAGGTTAAGAGGTCCTTCTGAGAAAATCTTATGGAGATCAGGGTGGGGTCCTTTGAGAGGTCCTTGTATGAAGATCTTGTCCGAAGGTTTTGTCAGCACGCGTTATCCTCAAGACTGTTTGGCGCCTTTCTCTAGGATATTTTCGAGAGCCTCCGGCTATTCCGTCGGCCCTTGATCCAGTGGCCTAATGGTGTGGGCCAAACGGAGCCTGTAGAATAGCCTGCTTGTGTAAAAAGGCAACTCACGTTGGTGTAAGACTAAGAGATTGCTGGTGTACAAGCTTTCTGGTGTCAAAGCTTCTTGGTGTGAAAGCCCGTTGGCGTACAAACAAAATGGTTGTGTATGTTCGCACAGAGGCCTGTTGGTGTAAACACATCTTGGTATAAAAACTTTGTTCTTCTTGTTGTTGTTGTTCTTGTTGCTGTTGTTGTTGTTGTTGTCGTTGTCGTTGTCGTTGTCGTTGTCGTTGTTGTTGTTGTTGTTGTTGTTGTTGTTGTTGTTGTTGTTGTTGTTGTTGTTGTTGTTGTTGTTGTTGTACAAGCCTTTTGGTGTTGTAGGAGTTTGTTGGTGTAAAAGCTTCTGGGTGTGAAGGCCTGTTGGTGTAAGGAAATGTTTGTTCATGTTTGACGTGGCGGCGAAGGTAAGCTACCAGGGGGGGGTTGCCTATTTTTGTAAGTGCGTCTCCGTGCTGTTGTTGGGAGGGTTGGCAGGTTTGTTTTGCTTTTTTTGACTTGCATGTTCCAAGACACACTTGTCACTTGATGCTGCGCTCTTCACTTTCTCAAGTAACTTGGCATTCTATCTTGATATATCTTGATGCCACACTGCTACACTCTGAATTTTCTCCAGTAACTTACCACACTCTCTTGACGCAACGCTCTTGACTTTCACAAATCGCTTGCCACACACTCATGATGCTACACTCTTAACTCTTAACTTTCTCTCAAGACCTCTCAAGTAACTGACCACATGCTCTTGATGCTACGCTCTTCACTTTCTCGTGTGGCAAGTTGCTCTTCATGCGGCGCTTTTGACTTTCTCAAGCCGCCGCCACACGGTCTTGATGCTACACTCTTAACTTTCTCCAGGAAATCCAGGAACTGGCCGCTCTCTCCTGATGCTGCGCCCGTAACTTTCTCTCAAGTAACTGGCCACATGCCGTAGTTGCTGCCCTTAACTTTGTCAAGTTGCTTGCAAAACGCTTTTGATGTTACACTCTTAACTTTCTTTCAAGTAACTAGCCACACGCTCTTGACGCGGCGCCCTTGACTTTCTGAAGTCGTTCGCCACACGCTCTCTATGCTCCGCGCGCAACTTTCCATTCTCTTGATGCTTCGTAGCTTGCAACCCGCGCCCTTGATGCTGCACTCTCAACTTTCTCAGGTCTTGCACCGCTCTGTTGATGCTACGCTCCCACCTTTCTCAAAAACTTGCTGGTTCGCACTTTCGGGCCACACTTTTGATTTGGTGGTTCGCGTAGAACCGGCATGTGCCCAAAACCAGGGCAGTTGTTCGTTCGCCAGGACTGGAAGTGGAGTTTGCTAGATCTCTTTGTTGTGCTCCTTGGATGAGGATGCACGATCAAAGTTTGGATTTTCGGACGCCGGCCACATTGGAATATGTACGTGGTTGGTTGCATTGAATCCGGAGGCGTTGTGATGTAATAGGCGTGTGTAGGTTTGAATTTTGACGTGTTATTTGGTTGAAACTAAAGAAACCATGTGATGAAGATAGGTTGACAAGAAATTGTGCAAACGTTGAAAAAATACGAACCCCTGTTTAGAATGGAGGGACACAACTTTGATCAGTTTTGCCTCCGTCCATTTTTTTTTGGGGGTGTTTCTGTGAGTGGAAGGATTTCGTAGTCCAAATTGGACACTTGATGAGAATCATTGAGAATCTGTGTTTTTCTGCCGCAGGGTCTGACAGCGTGTTTTGATAAAGCTGCAGGGTCTGACAGCGTGTTTTCATAAAGCTGCAGGCATCGGGGGTGAAGAAAACATAACATCTGCGAATGCAATCCCCGCGCGAGGCTGCAATGTAATTGTGCGCCGGGGTATTATTCACAAAATGACCGGCAGTTTTGGCCAACGAGAGAGGCTGCAATGCAGTCCAACACTGAAACCCCATATTCCATCCATTCATCACTGGTCTCAACGAAAGTGGCATTTTCTTCTTCCAATTATGTTTGATATATGATTCCTCAAGTCGATGTTCGATGGCACCAGACCCTTGGACCCACAAAAACGCAGCTTGCCTAGTCCATCCAACCCTCCACTTCTCCATGCCCCATTGGGGCGATTGGGGCGCCTGAAGGCTGACTTCAGTCTGGGAAATCTTGGCAGATGTACTGTACAACGCATTCCAGTTGCTTGCCGCAGCTGTTGTCAAGCGGTATGCCACAGAAACATCTGGGTTTACACATAGTTTGTGTTGAAACCCGACATTTGCAATAAAACTCATGTGACAAAAATCAAGCCGCAATGCGATGGTGTGACAAATTCAACATGATCAAAATTTTACAGTCCCCGAATAAAGGTGTAATTTCAAATCTATTGATTTTGGGACTAAAATGAGACTAGACTAGACTTAGCAGTTCAATTTCAGGTGGAGAAAAGCCTGCACACTTGGATACAACTGGCATTTTGACATGCCCAAGTTTGCCTGGGTTCAAGGACCTGACCCTTTAAAATCTTTACAGAAACCATATGGCCATATGGGCCCAGCATGGCCCAGCTGCGCCGAGGATTGAAGGCACCAGTGGTTTCAAGGCTTTGCGTATCATGCGTATCACTCGGATCATGAAGGCACCAGCACTCTGTGGACTCTGTGGATGTGTTCTGTGTGTTTATGTGTGTTTGGTAGTTCCATGTAGTTCCAGTATGTTCCAGTAGTGTGACCTGTAGAACAGTCGTTGGAAGATGTTGGAAGTATCACAAGGGCTCACAAGGGTATATGGGTTCTGAGATTCCATCTCAATGTTTAGATAATCTGTGTAGAAAATCATGCTTTTCGAGATTCCCAAGTTTGACCAATAGATTTTCTTTAATACTCGTACATGGCAGCTGCAGACTCCCCATTTCTTCACCTGATGTTTACTCGAAACGAAATGTGTTTGACCTCCCATGTCGGGAATACGGAATACTTGGCCCTTGGAATTACTTGGAATCATGGGGTTTGAGCCAGGGGAAATCAACAAGACTTGGCTGAGGCAATACTTTCCAGACGGCAATTGTATCCTGTAGCATGCAAATTGACAAAGCATCCGTCCGAGAAGGATGGGACACCACAACAGTTGGGCTACAGAAACAACACCTAGATTCACCTAGACCTAGCCTTCAAGATGTGTTGGATTGTCAAAACGAGTGAAGTTGAAACGTTGCAGCTTTTCATGAGACTTTTTCCACACTTTATCTTCACTGAGAGGGAATCGCTTTAAGTCTGCAAGTGTCTGGGATTCGTGGTTTCTTTAATTGAAACAGAGCTTGAAAGCCACCCGCTATGGTTTTCGCTTGGAAGTCCTCTATACTTTTTGGTGGCTACTATCGGGGTTCCCAAAACCGCCATGGAAAGGTCATGCGTTTGATGCGGGTTTTTCGCTTCATCATGGCCTTTCGAACTCTCATCGCCTCGATCTCCGACACGCTCTTGAGCCAAAGTTAAAGCTATGACAGGATGTGGCTAGATGTTGACCCAGAGACTATAGGAGCATCTAGGGACAAAAACAGAACATATAGAGCATTAAGTTAACGCGAGTTAATTGAAAATGCATATTGCATCCCCATTTTACCAGCAAAAAAACGCGGGTAGGCACCAATAAAGCACGGAATATGATCCGAAAACTGGCAGGTTCCAAGGACGGGTTTCCAGGTAGACGTGACGCGAACTTCGAACCGGTTCCAAGTATGCTCATGTCGCTGTGTAGGTGTGGTTAAGGATAAAGGCGGTGGGCCCCATGTTTTCATCATTTTTCATCCAAATGACGGACCCTCAAATTCAAATGATAGCAAATCCGGACAATTTGGACTACATCCTTTTGACGGTTTACCATTAGAACAGAACTGAAGTTATTTAAGTCACCCGCAACAAAATCGCATCCATACCAGCTGGGTTCAGTCAGCGGTGTCATCTTTCCGATAGTCTTCTAGTCTCGAGTGAGAGGTGTTCCCAGTGAGGTGGACGGGGTTGAAACATCAAACAATGTTGGTAGGGTGGGTATCCTAAGTTGCAGAGGTGCCATGAACCAAGGCTCAAGTCTCTTTTTTGGGCCTTGATGTTATTGGCTGTCATCGTCTACGTCTTCGCCGTTCTTTTTACGAGACACGGCTGCATTTTCTTCAGGTAATGCTGAGCTGCTCCCACGGTAGCTGAGAGAGTAGTAGAGAGTCGTTTGAACTCAGGCAAGCGGTGAATGACTATCTCTACGACATGCATCTTGGCAATGGTGATTTGTACCACGGGTGCATGTGTTGGCGGATTTTGGGGAAATGGAACTAGAATCCTCTGCCTATATACTCTAGAAGTGGCCCCCGCGGTTGTTGAAGATGGGTTTTTGTCTTTCCATGTTTTTCCACTGGCTAATCCACCATATGCATCCATTTGCCAGGTGGGGAGTCGAACATGTCTATTTGTTGCCAGCTTTAGCAACCCGCGTAGTAGTACCTCCTCCATAGTGTCTGATTGCAAATGGCATTCCACTCACTGAACTTGGGTATAGAGTTTGCTATGATCCAAATGCCACAGGTCCATATTGTGTGTCATCCACGATTCAATACATATCAATACATTATAAATCTAAATTAATCTAAATTGTTCAATTTCTGACATGTGTCACTTGAATTTATTTGGGTCAGGTGTCTGAGAAGGTCCAACGTGTCCAACTTTTAAAGCTCAAGGTATTTGGGGGTGTCCCGCATTGCACGGGCTCAGCACTCCATGGCAGTCCCAACCAATGGATCAAGTTAGAATATGTGGATAGTAGGCAGATAGGTACAAATAGGTTGGTTATTGTCGGGTTACCCCAGGGGGAAACCAGCATGAACCAGCAGTCTCGGCGACCAGCGTTCTCACTTTTTGACTTTTTGTGGATACAAGTCTTGCAATCGTAGGTTCCATCCTCCCAGCGGATATGATCCCAGCAATTTGTATCAATTTGTGCTTGGATTGAAACCACACCAGTTCTGGCGAAATCACATTTTGATATCAAAACCACGGTACCCTGGCGAACCCTACAATAGGTTCAATAGCTGGTGAATTGATTTTCCGCGCATCAGATTTGGTACTCTGCTACTTGGTGATTTCAAATCTTTAGGATGTTCCATCCTATTTGCCCATGATTCCAACTGCCCAGCTTATTTGTTGGGGGGGGTTGGCCCAACCACCAACCGGTGTAGCTTTCAATCCAACGTGATATCATTTGAAATCCGCATTAAGTGTGGATCACATTCATGAAAACGAAAACCCCATTCTGGATGATAAATTCACCGTTCTTGGATGTTTTTGGTAGAATCCCCATTCTTGATGGCAGGATTCCCCTTTCTGTTGATAAAATCATCTTTTTCGAATGGTCAAATCACCATGTTGGCTGGTAAAATTAATTTTGGCTTGTACAGAACAATCTCAATCCTCAAACATTTCCAGACAGTGGCAGGGACACACCACTTCCAGAACGAGAACAGCTGGCTGCGGAACGGTACTATTCATCGCTATGTGCGAGCCGTAGATTGGATGTGACATGTAGCTGAAACTGTCTTGAAGGGGTTTATATATTGACACGTCTTTAAGCAACTGATTTCATTTGCAGTTTCAGCAGCTGTTTTTCCATAGAATAGTAATATAGATGATAGATGTGAACAGGATCACAGGGTCGCTCTATACCCAATATTTGTCAGCGATTTTCGAGCAACTACAGTTTTGTTAGCCGATGCTGCGTGATCACGTCACCCAGACAGATCCAGCCACAAAAACACACCACTCACTTGCCCAGTGGCCAGTATCCTTCAACTGCAGGTGAGATGATTGGTGGATGTCATGTGGGTATTGGTCTTATTCAAAATTAAAATCTGGTCCAGAGTAGACACCTTGCATTTTTGCGTGTCAGATGCCATGTTGTTAAACTTACTGTAAGTTTGGTTGTTCAATCATGTTAAACATTTCGGTTGGTGAAACATGGTGAAAAATAGTGAAACATCCAAATTCATTCCAAATTCGTGATTTTCCATGGTTATCCCTTGGACGCATCAAAGAATGTTCCCGACTTTGCGGTCTCATCCTGCGTGGTCTCGCTGCGCGCAGTTGATACCATGCTCAGTCTCTTCATGGCCATCGCAAATGGCGTCAGTTGGCATGAGCTGGTCGCTCCTCTCAGGCTACTTGGGCCAAGAAACTGGTTGAAATGGGTCTGCAAAAATTACGGCACATGTTCATGATGGATATAACATGATATATATATAATTATATATACCTTGACTCTCCAACGACCCTTAATTTTTGGGGTCTTTCAAGAAAAATGGCATTTTTTTCCGAAAGTACTTTTTTTGAAATCAAGTATTGTTTTTTGCATGTTAGTGATGTTCACTCATGGAGGTACAGCTGAAACTGTGGAAATCAAATAAATGTGCCACATTGCCAACTTGCAACTCATTGTTGCAGGTGCCATTTTTGTTTTGGCTGCTTGAAGGTGCAGGAGCAAAGATTTCCAAACTATTGGTTCTCGTTTACGTGTTTGATGCCATGGTTTCGATCTTGCTTGCTTTGGGTTTTGGACGCGCTTTGCTCTTTCATTATTGCACGCATGAGGGTAGGTCTCAAGGGTAGGTCTCAACACTCAGTTGCGGACACGCGGGTGAATTGCTCAATTTTGGTGACAACTTGTCCTTGGAAGATTTGCCCATGCAACGCAAACATGCAAAGGCCTTTTTTCTTCAAACGTACCTTTTTTTGCTGAGGGCCGTCCGGACGGCGTCCGAAAGTACGGAAAAATGCGTCCAAAGTACGGAAATATCCGTCCGGCTTGGACCCGTCCGAACCAAAAGGATTTTTTTCCAAAAAACGCACCTTTTTTTTCACGTCCGTCCGTCCATCCGTCAAAACTGCTTCAGCAGCTGGCACCAGAAGATCAGGGCGAGTGGATGTGCTCAAACCCCGTGTATATTTTCGCATAAGTGTCGCAATGTGCAAATGTTTGCCCCCGCAGCTCATTATCAAAAGCAGGCGAAGGTTTTATATTTCGACACGAATTGTGGATCCAAAGCTTTTCAGCCATGAAGTTTTAGTTATGCGCCTGGGTCTGAATGATGTGTGAGGGTGCCTGATCCAACATTACACAGGACAAGAACAAAACGCTCACATGATTTAGCTTAGTAATGCTTAGTGTATATAGCCAGCACCTGCTTGGAAGATAAAAGGCCTTTTTTGCATGAAACGACCCCAAAAAGTATCAAACGTACCCAAAAAAGAGGTGTTTTGCAAACGACCCCAAAAACGAAGGGTAGTGGAGACTCCAGGTATATATAATTATATATATTGTAATTTGATGGAAGATCAGAGATATTGGTTGCTAATTCATGGCCAAAAATAATCCAACCCAAAAAAAAGAAACATATCTAAACCCTTAAGATTTTGGTGGATTTACATTTACATCCTAATTTTGGTGGTTGAAAATGGACAAGTGGGTGCCCAAAGTCATTAATGGTCAGGGATTCTAAGAAAGCCATCCGGTGATAAGAGTGCACTTGTCTATGTGTCCGAGCATGTGGTAGTTGTGCATCTCCATATAATTCTGGACTGCATATATTTATTATATTCATTCATCTAATACCTATGGCCATCCTATGGCCCATATGACGTATATTTCCTTCTTTTGCAAGGCACTTAAGGTTCTGCAGTCAAGAAATCTCAGGGGTAGTTTCATACAACACATTTCGACATGTGCCCGGCAAAGTTGCTTGAGGGAGCTGTCCTGGATTGTGCTGAACCACTCAAGGGATGGTTGGCTGCACCCAGGTATATATCCATCGTATGGGTTGCGCTGTTCCTTTTCTACATTTTCTTCACCTATTTTGCAGCGGGGCACTTAGTGAGGGAAGGCTTCGGGAACTCTCATCCCAAACATACACCGGAAAGGGGTGTCCAAGATCGAGAAAAAATATGGAAATGATCTGGCATACAACTTACTTTGACCTGTTTTTTCCCCACCTGCCACGTGGAGTCTCTAAATTTAACAAGACTTCCTGGAGAACGACGAACGAGCCAACGAACGAACCCAGCTACTACCCACACACCGCAACATAATTGCCAGCTTGCCAGCCTCCGCCAGTTCTCTGAATGTCAGATAGAATGTTTGACAGCATGTCAGCTAAAATGTCAGATAGAATGTCAGAATACATGTCAGGATATTTGCCATGGTGGGAATCACATGAAGTATAAAGATAAACCTGGATCAGACTCGACACGCAAGTGATTCCTAGGTCCTAGTGCAGTGGATCAGCTAGTCATACCAAAAGAACTGCCTCTTAAACAGAACGACACCTGGGATGACCACCTTCAGAGACACTCTGAAGCGCTGCAGGTCCTCAACGTTTCTTGGCGAGTGTGATGCGGGGATTGGACGAAACCATACGACGTCGTTACCTATGGGGGATGAACCATAGGTGACACCGAATGATTTTGGATATATTATGTCGAAAAAGTATGAACCAGTATATGGTAGTATATGATAGCATATGTGTACATGTAACTTTAAAATCCCCCATGTATAGCTCACTATAAAGTGGACATCCTTTGCGCTTATAAAGTGGGTTTCCGGTCGCCACTTTATATACCGACAATGGGGGATAAAGCCGTGTTTTGCGCGAGAAACATGCCCTTGGACCTGGAAGATGACTTTATAGCAACGTTGGCTTTCCAGTTTATACCCGGCTGGTTCCCCACAAGGAAACGACTCAATATATGCGGCAATGCATTTTATAGACCGTTGGTTCCCTTCAAAGAATGGCCATAATATGTCACACCATCCACTTTATAGAAACATGTCTCCCCAATGATTTCGGGCCAATATCTTTCTGTTGGGGCTGTATACATGGCAAAGCACTTTATAGAGTGAAACTTGCCCTTTAAGAAGAAGAATTTGTGCTGCATCCAGGGCACTTTATAGAAAGAAAATTGCGGCAGAGCATTTTATAGAGTCATGAGATACATCACCCAAATCACTTTATAGAGCTGCCCAGGACCCCATTCACCCTGAGGACCCCTTTCAAGGGAAATCTTCTTCTCTATAAAGTGGCCAGTCCAGGTAAAACCCTGAAAAAACAGAATCTATGTTGGACTGGCCACTTTATACCCCCTCCCCAAACAGAGAATGCCTCTATAAAGTGGCCAGTCCAGGTAAAACCCCTGAAAAAAAAACAGAATCTATGTTGGACTGGCCACTTTATACCCCCTCCCCCAACAGAGAATGCCTCTATAAAGTGGCCAGTCCAGGTAAAACCCCTGAAAAAAACAGAATCTATGTTGGACTGGCCACTTTATACCACCTCCCCCAATAGAGAATGCCTCTATAAAGTGGCCAGCCCAGGTAAAACTCTGAAAAAACAGAATCTATGTTGGACTGGCCACTTTATACCCCCTCCCCCAACAGAGAATGCCTCTATAAAGTGGCCAGTCCAGGTAAAACCCCTGAAAAAACAGAATCTATGTTGGACTGGCCGCTTTATACCCCCTCCCCCAACAGAGAATGCCTCTATAAAGTGGCCAGGTAAAACCCCTGAAAAAACACATTTTTACCTGGAATGGCCAGTTTATACCCCAGCCAGTCGGCTCCAGGACTTTGACCCGGAAACGGAAGGACTGACAACAAGGTAAAGGGGGAAAACTACAACGGAGAGGTACAACGGGAAGGCTACCACAAGAAAATGAGACATGTCACGTTTATATACGTTTATTGTTTTCAATGTGTCATATTAGATTGGCGATGATTGGTATATTGAATATGTTGTAGATGTATTTTGGAACATATGTATACCTATGATTCACACACCAATATAAATATATATAAATCATAAACACATGCCAAACCAAAAACTTTTAGCTGAGTATTGTATTCCCAATCTGTTGGCCAATGTCCAGCCGATTCACCATGCGTGACCCAACAAGATTCAAACTATGGATTGTTTACTTTTGAAAAAAAAATACTGGGTGAATCTACGTATATCTATGACGACAATCTCCCAAAATCATCCTAAAAATCTATGGACATCTATGGACCAAAACCACGGCCACATGCCCATCCTCTATAAAATGGTTTGCAAGAAAGTTCAGCTCTATAAAGTGGTTTGATCACGTCATTTCTGGCAGCCCCACCCTCTGTATAAACTGGCCGGTCCATGCCCATCCTCTATAAAATTGTTTGCAAGAACCAGTAAAAAAATATTTTCGAAAGTAAACAATCCATAGTTTTGAATCTTGTTGGGTCACGCATGGTGAATCGGCTGGACATTTGCCAACAGATTGGGAATACAATACTCAGCTAAAAGTTTTTGGTTTGGCATGTGTTTATGATTTATATATATTTATATTGATGTGTGAATCATAGGTATACATATGTTCCAAAATACATCTACAACATATTCAATACACCAATCATCGCCAATCTATATGACACATTGAAAACAATAAACGTATATAAACGTGACATGTCTCATTTTCTTGTGGTAGCCTTCCCGTTGTACCTCTCCGTTGTAGTTTTCCCCCTTTACCTTGTTGTCAGCCCTTCCGTTTCCGGGTCAAAGTCCTGGAGCCCACTGGCTGGGGTATAAAGTGGCCATTCCAGGTAAAAATGTGTTTTTTCAGGGGTTTTACTTGGACTGGCCACTTTATAGAGGCATTCTCTGTTGGGGGAGGGGGTATAAAATGGCCATTCCAGGTAAAAATGTGTTTTTTCAGGGGTTTTACCTGGACTGGCCACTTTATAGAGGCATTCTCTGTTGGGGGAGGGGGTATAAAGTGGCCAGTCCAACATAGATTCTGTTTTTTCAGGGGTTTTACCTGGACTGGCCACTTTATAGAGGCATTCTCTGTTGGGGGAGGGGGTATAAAGTGGCCAGTCCAACATAGATTCTGTTTTTTCAGGGTTTTACCTGGACTGGCCACTTTATAGAGGCATTCTCTGTTGGGGGAGGGGGTATAAAGTCAAACATAGATTCTGTTTTTTCAGGGGTTTTACCTGGACTGGCCACTTTATAGAGGCATTCTCTGTTGGGGGAGGGGGTATAAAGTGGCCAGTCCAACATAGATTCTGTTTTTTTCAGGGGTTTTACCTGGACTGGCCACTTTATAGAGGCATTCTCTGTTGGGGGAGGGGGTATAAAGTGGCTAGTCCAACATAGATTCTGTTTTTTCAGGGGTTTTACCTGGACTGGCCACTTTATAGAGAAGAAGATTTCCCTTGAAAAATTCCTCAGGGTGAATGGGGTCCTGGGCGCGCCGCGCGCGCGCCAAAAAGGTGTCAAAATTGGAGCCATTTTGGCGCGCGCGCGCGCGCGGCGCGACCAGGACCCCTTTCACCCCAAGGACCCCTTTCAAAGGAAAGTGTGTTAGAGGCATTCTCTGTTGGGGGAGGGTATAAAGTGGCCAGTCCAACATAGATTTGGTTTTACCATAGATTCTGTTAACGAGTTCGATATAGATATTTGTCTGGCTGTCGGTTTCGTTCGGTTTCGAAGTCATTCGAAGTCTTTTGGGTTCCCCATCGATGAGATCGATGATATTCCCCCAAGGTTTGAACGTGGCCCCTCAACTTTATAGACAATCATGTCGATGCTGCCATCGTCGCGATTAAGAAAATCATCGCTACTACAACGATCGTTGTTTAGCCGGAAATCCACATTATAGTGCCACTGTTCTGCACAAGTATTACTATCTGGATGTTCAGCATCTCACTTTATAGTCATGGGACATGTTCACAAGCACCCTCAAAAACCTGCATCGAGTTTTATGTTTTTACGCGGCCAGGCGACTTTATACAAACGTTGGATTTTGACTTTATAGACAAAACATGTTGGCTTTCCACTTTATAGACTCCAGACACGTGGCCATTCCAGTTTATACCAGGCTATTCTCTATAAAGTCGGCCGCAAAGCATCTAGCGGGCTATACATGGGGGATACTTTAAATATATACGTATGTATATATTATATTATTATCACATATATATATATATTACATACGGGGATCCATGCGAATGTGGGAGAAACATACCAAGGTGGGTCGCACATCATTCATTCTATTGTCACAATTGTTGCAGCGTTGGGAAGGACATTCCCAACACCTCTCACACGACATTCTATGTTTTGATGCTCAGACTGGTGTCAGAAATCCAAATGACAAAGCTGGGAGTGACAATGGGCAGGATTCGGCAGGAGTACATTCCAACTTCCCAGAGGTCAGTCAAAGTGTGTGCATAGCCATGCATAGCCATGTAATTTGCTCTTTGCGTCCCAATATGACATGAGCGTTTTTTGTTGTATTAATACCACTTTGAAGATGTTTTGGGAGTTGCGTCCACAAGGTGTTTCCTCATCTTTCACACAGCAAAACTTGCCAAAACAGAGTTTGTCGTACATCGGCGTCCCATTGGGGTTGACCTTGCTTTTGGTCAACTTATTTGACTTCCTGATCCAACGGCGTCCCAATGAGATTTGACACAATTCTGTTAAATTGGTCGACTTTAACGGTTCGGTGTACGTAGGTGTACGTCTAGGCGACCACAAGGGCCCATCTTGTTCAGGAAGAATATATGTATACATGTATATGCATTTTTAGTGCACGCGAGCATCATCGTTTCCCCAAGGAATTTTAGGGTGAACTGCCAAGACCACAAAAAACTTGACACATGATCGACCCCCCAACAGTTCATGAATGGGAGCCCTGTCTCATTTGAAGAATCTCAGGCTAGGATGAGTACAGTAGTTGTGTGGGATGCTGCGGTCAGAGCAACAACAAAGCCAGGTGGTCACCGCGGTATTCTGCAGCCGCCTCAGTGAGAAACAACACGTTGACATGAACCCAGCAGCACATGTGGCTGGATATCTTCTTGTACGGAATGCACGTTCAATGTAAATACAGTATCAATATGTATCACTGCATCAACAGTATTCCATCAGTATGTCAAGTCCTAAAACAATGTGTCATTATGTATATAATGTTTTCTCAGTTGTTGCGCACCATCACTGCGTTGGCAAGTGTCCATTGATGCAGGGTGACCTCAATTTGATACAGACAAAGGGCATACATTTTTGTAATTGTTTGTACTTGTATATTGTATTGTACATATTAAAATATATACCTGTTCTCAACATACATAAGGGGGTTTAGTGCTGTCACTGCACGTTAGGTCCATTCAGATTGATCTGACACAGTCTGCCAGTTCAATGGATTCAAGTTTGGCTAAGGTCAAACCGCTGTGGAAAGCGCGCAGAATGATCATGCTTCAATGGTTCACTCAGTGCTGAAGAATAAACAGGCGGACTCTGCCTGACTGTTGATTCTGAAACGATACCTGTTTGGATATGGGGATCAAGACCTATAATGATACCATATTTGAGTGGGATGAGCATCCACACCAGGAGCGGTTCCTCTCACAGAATAACAGTCCGCCCATCCAAGCGGCGCCCCAGGCACACTTGGACAAACTCCGGCAGCTCTTCAACGAATTAGGACAGAGGTTTTTGATTTATTATTGATGATATATATACATATATATATTGCGAAAGGGAACTAGGTAATACAACCATTTCACATGCTGAGCATGTAGACAGTTTTGCATGGACTGCCAATCACTTGGCTCAAGTCATGCGCGAGGAAAAAGACCGCTCTCCGAACGCCATGCAGCGACGTTGCCCTGCACTACCAGCATAACCGGTACTACAATCAAAAGGGATAATCCAGAACAAGGATCAAATTGTTCACAGGTTATCAGCCGTAAGGCTCACTTCTCCCGCCGGGAGAGTGGTACCTGCGTGCTGGTAGCCGGGCCTTCTGAGCAATTGATTGAGGACGCAAAGGACCAATCAGCTCATCATCGCAAAGATGCAAGGCGGCAGCGAGATTCGCGCACCACGCAGTTTACCTTCAATGAGAACACTGCCATGCCGGTCGAGGAGGTCAATCAATCTTCCCCTGGTGACACGGCAGACAGTGGTGGGATACGCTCTACCCGAACTACACAGTCCGGATGGCAAGTCACGTCAAACAGACGAAGGATATCCACCCAAAGTACACCAAGATCTTCTCGAAACAGTGCTCGAAGTGATGTTGTCCGCCAAGGGCATCGACCATCTCGAGGACGAACTACTCCAAGGGACAGATCCACCAGGGCCGTGACCGACCGAATTGGTGAGAGGACCGGGGATAGTCGTGTTAAGAGGAGATCAACGGATACTTCTGTGGCTAGTGAACCTATTGCCATGATAGAAGAACTACGGGCACAATGTCAATCCCTACGTAATCAGTTGAACCAAAAGGAAGCATACGCTGCATCTAGAGATCAGCTGATTCATGACATCGAGATCAGATTCACTGAGTATCTTCAGGAACACAACCAAAATGTATTTGATGCGGTCAATGCACTCAATCATAGATTGTCATGTTCCGCAAATGAGGTTGCAGAATATCAAGCAGAACTAATGGTAGCATCTCAGGAAGACGAAGGTGCAACAATACGCATCCAAGACCTTGAACGCCGAGGTGCCCTAATGGAACATGGTGCACGACGGATCCATCAACGTGGTATGGAGATCCAGGAGGAGTACAAGGATGAAGTACATCACCTTCAAGGACTATTGGGTAATACGGAGGCAAGACTGCAACAACTTCATCAAACCAATGTCTTAACCACCGATATTGCCAATCGACTATACAATGAAGGTCAAGAAATGCAGACAGATTTCCAGAACTCAATCATGGAATATCGTAATCGATCCGAAATGGCATCCTTCTCTAGCAACCAACTCGAAGTGATTAGCCAACAACAATCAATTGCAGTTCATGAATTATCTGAACGGAATCAACTATTGAGTGAAGCTTTGGTTCAGTCTCGTAAACAGGCCGAGCTGTATGAAAGCAGTATTGACGAGATCACTAGAGAATCTAGGAAGAAGGTTTTCGAGGCAAATCAGGCCAAATTGGAAAGTGATCTGAAGCATCGAAACACTGAACATGATACCGTCAGAAGAATTGCATCATACAGGAACCAAGAGGCCGAAGCAATATCACACCTGAGGCTTGAATCACAGGCTAGTGCAAACTCGATCGCAAGGGCAGCGCACTATGAAGAGCTCTATGCTAACGAGCAGGAAATGAACTGCGAATTAAAGGATGAGATCAAGTTGCAGAACACGAAGTTGCGAAGATCGCTGACTCAGGGTACTACGACCGACGGTCGTGGCCCCGATGAGATGCTTGTTGAAGATCTACGTAATCAAGCCAAAATCGCTCAAATCAGGGTTCAGGACCTAGATCATGAAGTTCATGAATGTTTACAGGAGAACATATTGTTAAAAGAGAGATTGGCTGAAGTTGCGGATGTAGGGGCGTCGTCCCTCACCAATGCTGAGGTCCGAACTCTAAAATCTGAACTAGAGAGTGAGCGCAAAATGAAATTGGCTAGTGGTGTTCAACAGTATGAGAGATCATGTATGTTCATGGGGGAAATCCAGGATAGGGATGAAAAGATCGGTATCAAGAATTCTGAGATTGTCGACATGAAACGTCACTTAGATGAACTGAGAAAGAGTCTCAAGGATTCTGAAACATCTATATCTAGGGTCAGCCCTGACAATCTTCCCTATTCGGCAGGCATTCCCAACTACGATCTCGCATCAAGACTAGTCATCGACAAACTGGAGAATGACGTGAGTGAGGCTAACTGTGAAAACGCTATTCTGAAATCTTGGGTTTCGCAGATCGACAAGGAGTTGAACTATGAGACAAATGTGGCTCATTCCTATCGTGAACATGCTGTACCTCCTCAACGACAGTCTTCTCAATCAAGCAAAAGAATCACTGATCTGCTGAAAGAGGTGGACAACAAGATTGCTGATGGAACTGAGAGGGACTACTACAAGCCCTCGGGTGGATGGGGCGGTCCGCCTGACCCTGATGGACCTCCTGATCCTTTCGGGCCTAACGGTCCAGGACCACCTCCTGAACCTCCAGGTTTGCCTTCAGTTCGAGGATCACAACGCGATTCAGCAGATGATGTCTCCACAGCGGCTTACACTGCAGAAGAAGTGCCGAGAATGTCAAGACGGGAGGCTGACAAAGTCTATGTTAGCCCATGGCCGAAGCAACAGAATCTTGGGGTTTGGCAATCAGACCTCATCAAGAGTGTTGTTCTTTCTGCAAATGATGGAGACAAAGCCGCATGGGAGGCATGGCTACAACCGGCTATTCGACCAAATCCTGACATCGAGCTATTAAATGACAGTGGAGGGCAACGCTATCAGTCAATCGACGCCAAGTTGTCAATTGCATTGTCAAATGTGATAGCCCAAGCCGGCGATGTTGCTCGTCATGTAGCGATCAAATTGAGATTGAGAACACAAAGTCATAGTCGAAGAGGAACCTATGTCATGGGACGGGAAATCTTGGCTATGATCCTGGAGCACTTCAGAACTCCAGGTCAACGAGAGACAGCCTTCACCATGGAGCACATCGTATCGATGAAATATCTCGGTGACTCAAACCTGGAAGTGTTCTACGAGAAATGGATGGAGATGGTATCAAACATGATGCCGGATGATGTACCTCCTGATGATTGGCTTCGTGATGCTCTATACAAGAAGATTCGAAACTCGAGTCTTATGATGTTTGACATCACGCAGTACGAGTCATGGATTGAAGGAGATCAAAGACGAAACTATCGCTATCTATTGGACGTCATCGAAAGACACATCTCCAGAATCAGAGAGGACAAGCATGTGGCCGCTAGAGAGAAGTACGCAAGAGACTTTGCAGGTGGCGGCAAACCTTCAGCTCCTGCTCCAAATCCAACTGCTGCTGCACCAGATGCAAATCCAAAAGCGAAGCCTAAAGCTACTCCCAAGGAGAAGGCAGCACCCAAGGCGAAGGCCAAGGCCGATGCAGCTCCAGTTCTACCATCACCTCAGCCTAAACAGCATGCAAAAGGAAAAGGGAAAGGTCAAGGGAAAGGAAAGGATCGAGCAAACAGCCGAAGTACCAGCCCTAGATCCAAGAAGAAGATCCCATGCCATTTCCATTTCATCAAGAAATCATGCAGGAAAGGCAAAGATTGTGAATATAGTCATGATCAAAAGGTGTTCGATGCGAACAAGAACGCAAAAGGGAATGGTCGAAAGCCAGGAACTCCAAGAAGTCAATCTCCGGCAAACAAGACCAAGAAGGTTGACGAACCATGCTGGCATTGGGCTAAGGGCAAGTGTCGGTATGGAGACAAATGCAACAAACGCCACGATCCTCATCTATTCAACACCGCTCCGAACACCGAAGCACCAGGCTCAAAGGCCACTCCTGCACTTATCCATGACTGGAGCGATGACGAAGAGACGTTCCATAAGGTTGCATCGAACGTGGTCAAGAAGAAGGTCAGATTTGATGGGTCTGAGGCTCATGTTCAAACTTACGTAAAGAAGGACTTCGTGAAGTGCAGCCGGAAGTCTCAAACAATCTCCAAAGGTCATGGTAAAGTTGGTAAGCCCACTGATCAGATAAGGAAAGATGAACAATGGTCTTATTCATGCAGGTTAGCGTCGAGCCGAGGGAAAGCAATGGCTATTCTAATCGATGAGAAGGGTGAATACAGTGACATTGATGAAGTCCTGGTCATCGTCGGCCCTAGCATGGACATTCTGATCAGACTCGACATCGAGGACGGTGAGGTGTCCAGGGAAGTTTTTGTGGAAAACTATGTTCAGCATATTGAAGGTCGATATGGCAAAAGGGGTAACACAATGTGTATCACTGTTCCTGTTGAGGAGAGAGACAAGAGATTCATATTGGATTCTGGAAGTGGTCATGATCTCATTTCATCCACACGAATAAGTAGGATGGATCTCCCAACATATGATGACAAGGTCGTCAACTTCCATACAGCAAATGGGGTGACATGTTCGACCAAACGTTCAAGCATCAAGTTCGAGGCATTCAGTGAACCAGCAGAAGCTCACATCCTGGAGGACACACCCTCCGTGCTCTCCATGGGAAAGCGATGCGTTGATCTTGGTTACTCATTTGTATGGCCGACTGGAAGAACCCCATTCATGTTGGATCCAAATGGCAACATCATCGAGATGACCGTCAAAGACTATATTCCCTATGTGAGCGTCGATCAAGAGAAGAGAAAGATGAAATCATCTTGTGTGGAGAAGATTATGGCAGTTCTTGACGATGGATGCTCAACGTCGGAAGGCGAAGGTCTTTTGGTCATTGATGGAGAAAGTGGAGATGAGCTTGAGGATCTTTCCGACTCCGTTGGACGATCCGATGTTAAATCTCCCAAAAGATCAATGAAGAAACGTAAGAAAGCGAAGTCAAGAGATGATCAACATGAAGTAGCTGTTGGAAGTGATGCAGGTGATGCTGAGGAAATGTCGTGCTATGCCGATGAGTATGCTGAGTTTGAGGACGACGGATACGATCCCAGCATCGCAACTGATGACATCCATGGAGATCATCAAATTGAAGTTGAAGAAATCCCTGAAGATGGAGGAGGTGAAGATGACGATGATGTCATCGATGTTGATGAGGAAGATGGAGGAGTCCGATTGAGTAAGAGGGGAACTTTGAAGAATGAAGCAAGATCGAAGGTTCATCTTCTAACTCATCGTTACAAGAACCCATACTGTGAGTCTTGCGTGCGTGCCAAGATGAAGCACAGGAAAACGTTCAGAGGTGCATTTCAGCGTAAGCTCACAAAGTTTGGGGACCTGATCACATTCGACTATGTTGACAATCGTCGGATTGCTGAACAGGATTATGGCGACGACAAAACCATCTTTGTCATCAGGGACAGATATACGGGAATGCTTCAATCTTACCCTTCTGCCAGAAAGGACACTGATGCAGTCATACAGGCGGTCAAACAGTTCATGGGCCGTCGTAAGATTCGAGAAGCGTACTCCGATGATGCCCCACAGTTCGACAAGGCAATGAAGATCCTAAAGATCCCAATGGATACTTCCTTGGCCGGGAAGACCAAGCACAACTCACTTGCAGAAAGAACTAACCAATTCGTCCTCGTGGCAACAACAACTTGTCTACTTGAAGCAGGGATTCCACCATGTTTTTGGATGTATGCCATCAGATGCGTGAGCCATTTGCTCAACATCGAGCCCAACGACGATGAGGTGAGTTCTTGGTGCAAACTTCATGGAGAAGAATTCAAAGGGAAGATGATACCTTTTGGTGCCCTCGTGTGGGAATTCCCTTCACTCCATGGGCTCCCAAGGAAGTACAGGGTATGGGCACAGCAGTGGCCTATGACAGAGAATCGCCAAGCTGAGGACTCCGCACTATACCGAAAGGGTCGAACTAAAGGAACCCCTTGAATTCCCATGTAAGTTGGAGTATGAGAGGATTAATGTTTCCATTGAGGGATTAAAAGTGAAAGATCGTCTTGAAGGAAACCCAGAAATCCTACCGCCACCTCCACCGGATGATGATGATGATGGTGGAGATGATGACGATGGTCATGGTGGTGGTGGTGTACCTTCGTCGAAGGTCCCACGGGAACCAACTGATGGAGAGTTGGAAGCTGAAAGGCACTTTGATGCAATATCGGAAAGATTGGGACCACCAGGTATCGATAAGCCAGCACATCCAGATCTTCATGTTCCAGAAGGAGGACCAGAACATTACTCCGTTGGAAAGGGTGGAGATGGGGTCGTATACCTGAATGACGATGGTGAATGGGTGAAACTCAATGCTCGCGGTCATCCATATCGTATTGATGAACGTGGTTTTCGCAGAATATCAACTACTCCAAGGCCTTCAAAGTATACCCCTGACGAGTGGAGAAAGATGTCACCGACTGTCAGAAAAGGGATCGCCAAGGCCGAAGAGAAGAAGATCGAAGCTGAAAAGGAGAAGAAGAAAAGTGATGCGAAAATCAAGGAAAGTGAAGAGCGAGCAAAGAGAAAAGAAGAAAAGAAGAAAGAGAAAGAAGCAAAGAAAGCCAAATCCTCCAAGAAAGACGACAAAGACGATCACGTTTCAGGAGTGGCCATGTCCCAAGACTACATCCGAAGAGGCAAAGTTTTTCAATATGGAAAAGGGTCCGTTTCTCCCGTCGGGAGAGGGGTCTCTGCCTCTGCTCCATGTTATTCAGACCTATCAGACACTGACGTACCTGATGATGATGACTTCTTGATGGAGTGGGATGAATGGTCTGAGATCGAGAAGGGCAAGGGACCGAAAGCCACTTGGAACAACGACAAAGTGTATGACTTCAACCAGGGGAAAGTGGTGGCTGCTGCGACATCGCACAACACCAATGAAGTGCCCCAAGACGCTCGTGGCCTCAGTGATGTTTTCCTTCCATTTCCATGCATGCCGTGCATTAATCATTGTGATGATCATCGAGAAAAGATAGCTTCAAATGGTGATGGAATCAATATCAATAAGATGTTCAACACTGCAGTCGCAAGACCCGTTGGTCGAAAGGAAATGATGGAAAACGATGATGCACGTAAAGCTATGAGGAAGGAATGGTTAGGTCAACATGCTGCTGGAGTCTACGATTTCAGTGTCGTTAGAGAATATGATGACGTTGTTCGTGAAGCAAAGGCAAACAAGACAGAGGTTCACATGGCCAGAGTACACGGTATCTGTGTAGAGAAAAACTATCAGTTGCCTGCAGGAAGTCCTAGTAGAAAATTCAAAGGCCGAGGTGTCTTGCTTGGTAATCAGGTGAAGAACCAATTCTGGGAGGCTGCTTTCTTCCAGGACTTGGGCAATTCTCCAGCTACTTTTGAGGCATCGAGATGGGCTGATTTCTATGGGTGTCTTCCTGGCCATAATGTAAAACTTGCCGACGCTATTCAAGCATACATTCAAGCAAAACTAACCGGACCACCATGTTGGGTTGAGCTACCCGAAGATGCTTGGCCAGACGATGTCGATATTCGAAAGTTCCGTAGGCCAGTTGTAAGATTGGTTAAAGCTTTATATGGTCACCCCGATTCGGGAACAATGTGGGAACAACATTGTGATCAGAAAGTTCGAGAACTCGACTTCGTTCCTGTTGGAGAAGAATGGCCATCAATGTATTTTCACAAGAAACTGAAGTTACTTCTTGTCATCTATGTAGACGACTTAAAGCTGGCAGGACCGGAAGAGAACCTGACTAAGGGTTGGGAGATGCTCCGATCAAAACTCAACATCGAGCCCGAGACTGACTTAGGACTCTATCTTGGTTGTATTTTGAGAAAGGGATCTACCAAACTTCATGATGGAACCCCGGTGTCAACCATGACCTATGACATGGAAGGTTTGTTGAAGCTGTCGGTTGAGAAGTACTTGGACATTGTTGGAAAAGATACGAAGCTGAAACACGTATCCACACCAAGTCTACCTGAAGAAACAAAGAAACACAAGTCTAGAGCACCATGTCCCGGGAACCCCAAGAACAAGAAGGTATGTCCATGGTGTACTCATGAATTTGATCCGGACGCTCCATTGTTTTATGAACAAGGAACCCAAGGGGAAGACGTCTCGCCTGGGGAGTCTGAGAGAGGTGCATTAGCGCCACACGCTGCTAGCGTGTTGATGAAGCTGCTGTACGCGGCGAGGATTGCTCGTTTTGATCTGCTTCGTTCCATTAATTCCCTGGCCAGGAATGTAACAAAGTGGACCATTGATGACGATGCAAAGTTGTATCACTTAATGTGCTACGTGAATTCCAGCCTATCTAAAAGAATGACCGGATGGGTTGGGGACAACTTCAATGAATTGACATTGTCTTTATTCGCTGATGCTGATTTTGCAGGGTGTGCCCAGTCTTTGAGATCAACTTCAGGGTCTCATATGCATATCCAGGGTAACCACACACGGTTTCCTTTGTCCGGGGGCAGCAAACGGCAAGGATGCGTAAGCCATTCGACGCCTGAGGCCGAAATCGTGGCAGCCGATGTCACCCTCCGTACTATGGGTTTGCCCGCAATGAGCATCTGGGAAACGCTGACGGGAAAATCGCCCAAATTATTGTTCCATGATGACAATCAGGGCATGATCGGTGTAGTCAGGTCGGGTCGTAACCCCACTATGCGGCATCTTGAGAGGACCCATGGCATAGCCATTACTTCCCTCCATGAACATTTCACTCGGGAGAACTACGTACTCATGTATGAAGTGACCTCGAAAATGGCCGCCGACATTCACACCAAAGGTTTCAAGAATCCGTTGGCATGGAAAAGAGCATGTATGCTCATCAACCTGTTGGACCCTGGTGACATCGGTACGAAAGATCTGCTCGATATGGTCTCACCTACCACGGATGTTGATACCACTGTCCGACAAGTATTTCAAACCAAAACTCAAGATGTTCCAAATTTTCCATATACCGAAATACCTATTCTACCACCTGAGGTGTATCAGAAGGGTCTTTCCGGTAAAGAACAAGTACAACAACTACCTGGTATGGATCCCATATTGGTTGTTAAGACGCCAACTTTCTTTAGAAAGCGACCACCTGGTGTATCATTGCCTCATGATTGTTTGAGAAGTACCTGGATACTTTCTCATGGCAAATGGATCAAGGTTGAGGATCGAGTTCCACCCGTTCAACAACAAGACCGTTTTGATCAATGGGTAGAACGAGCTTGTTTCCAATACCATCCGTGTCAATTTAGTATATCGCCGTCGGTGATTACTAGGCAATCAGCTGGTGTTGTCTCACCGGGACACCTGGCGTCAACAGCACGACAAGGGCTCCATGCTGCTGCGGTGCCAACTCGTCAGACTCCAGTCCTGAAGTATCCTCAGTTAACTGTGGGGGTAGGTCAACTATTTTGTCATCAATCCCATGGAAATGAACCCACAACCATTCATGCAGCCCCGTGTGGTACTGCTCGGGTGATCAACACGCTCCTTCGAGTTGTTCATGGGGGGAGTTCTGGATGGGGTAGTCTTCCAATGGGATTTCCTCCGTCGGGGGACCCCGATGATGATCCATATCCCACAGAAAACAAAGATCCCAATCGACGACGAATTGTATTTGCCGGTGGTGACGTGATTGCTGGCAGGGTATCAAAAGACAAAGCCTATAACCCCTCAACGTCGTCAAGAAAGGGAAAGAAAATATCCCAAAATGAATGTGATCAAGATGAATGGATATGGAAGGATGAAACAACATTGACGAGAGTGCACAAAGTACCAAGAAGAAAGGTGTTTACCCCCAAAGAGGCTGACTTTCTGCCATGTAAACTGAGACGGTTTAGAGATGAACGGGAAACCAACCAAGTATTTCAGTCAAGTGGGAGATTGATCCACGATTCATGGAGATTGGCGGGGAATAACATCGAGAAGACCAACAAAAGAAATGAATTTTGGACAGGGACCACTACCTTCAAGATCATATCCAATGCAGACATCAAAGATGTGATGGACAGCGGGTCTGACGTGGAGGACAGGGCATCGTGCCAGGACACTGTGGTCACCTGTATCCTCGATGGGAACATGAAAATCATTCCATTGGATGACATGTTTATAGCCCATCATTACAAGTTGAAGCATGAGACCAGAAAACAAAATGATTGGGATATTCAGATGACACTACATCGAAAGAATGGAAAGATTCTGACATATCACTTCAAGCAATCCTATGCTGATTTTCTCGGAAAGATACTCAATGACGTTATCATATCCCTCAACATCTATGAGATGAAAGATGATGTCCCATGCCTGCTCCTCATGTGTGCCGAAACGCAAAGTATCATAACCAAGATTCACAAACAGAGTCGGTTTAAGATGATGCATGTGGTCACTATTACCGAAGATGACAACCTTATGTCCAACTACGGAAGGGCGAAATGGAGACGTTGCATCAGAGGTCCTAGTGACTGCGTGTTCTTTGCGGGACCTTGCACCGGTGGTTCACCGTGGAATCGGTTAAACAAAAATGTGAGTGAGGTCACAGCACACAACATCAGAATGAAAGCACTTCTATATTGGGAGCTATGGGAAGAGTTCACATTGTGTCTGCAGCGTGTACATGTTTTGCATGCCATGGCATTGTTGGAACTACCTCGGGGATGCGACTATTGGAATGACGAGAGAATGAAGTTTCTGATCAATGGGACCCAATCAACTGTGCATGACTTTGATGGATGCATGTATGGTTTGAAATCACAATTCAAAGATGTTGGGACCGCAATCAAGAAACCGTGGAGGATCGTATCGTGGGGGGTTGAGTTCTTTGACTTGCATGCAAAATGTGATGGCTCCCACACACACGGTCAATGTGCGGGTAGAGAAACACGTGCAACACAATTATATACCGAGAAGATTGTCAGATGTATCCTTCGAGGTGTCACCAATCAAATGTTGATCAACAACGTTTATGGAAGGAGATATCGACCAAAAGTACCAGATGAGATGAATCACCATGAATCGAAGTCATGTGCTTGCATCGTTGTGAATGACCTAGAATTCAAAGTTAATGAGAAGACCATCAATGAACAACTATTCATTAACTTCATCACCCAACGAGGCGGTGTGAAGGTGAAGCTGAGGTTGTATCCACGTCGTGGATCACTATTGGCGGATCCGGATCCCGTTAGAGGTGGATTGAAGGTGAAGTCGGGCTGCTACCTGCGTCGTTGGTGCGCCTTGACGGATCCGGATTCCGCGTGCCTCATATCGGTCTTCGCAATGGCTGGAACTGACCTTGTGATCCCTTCAGCGGCCAAAGGCATTAGCTTACTGAAGTCAACTCTGTCCCTCATCCAGGAGAAGAAACAAGAGCACAACCTTCCTGCTCCATTCTCAACCTATGAGGAGGCAAACTTCAGGGGTTACAAGGATAAGGACCTCGACGAATGGTTGGATCGAGTGAAGATTTCTCCTCCTGTCGTTGTGGCCTTAGCTTTTGTCATGGATAGAAGTGGCAGAGCATTCGTAACTCATGCAATCAGGTTGCTCATGAAAATGTTGTCAAAAGTGACCAACGAGAATGAGTTGAAGATGTCTGCCATCAGTTTCATTGACAAAGGGGCCCGATTATCAAAGTTGGTGGAAGGGGCCGCCAGAAATCCAGATGAGAAAAGCATCATGATGATGTTGTGCACCTTCGAGTGTGCAATCAGAATAGATGAATTTTGGGATACCCTCAAAGACCACTACACCGGGCAAAACAGTATGATCAACAAGGAAATCACGGTCAAGGACTTGCGCGACAAGATCGCAAACACAAGCCCAACAAACCTAGGATCCTTGAACCAGACGTACCCTCCGTATGGAAGTTCTTGCTACCAGATCCGAAAGAGGACGAACTTCGAGGAGATCGCCCGTCGAAAATGGGAAAAGTGGTCATTTGAAGTGATGCAGAGAGAAGCACCCGAACCAAGCGAAGTTGAAGAACGCATCAAGTACCTGGTCAACATCATGTACGAGGAGAGCTACAGCCTCGGCTATGCACTCCGACGTCACAATGCCAGAGCGACCAGTAACCAGGGTAAGACCATCATCGTCCAGAATGTCCTGGAAGACTGGATGTCGATGAATTATGATCTCAGTTTGGAACGGACGGCAGCTGTTGTCCATCTACAAACCATTCTCATGATCTCCAAGATGCTACATGAGTGGATGACACGATTGGAAAACTTCAAATCAATGTCATACCTGAGTGGGATCATCAAGACTGATCTGGTCAGAATGAAACAGGCCATTGACCTCCGCGACGACCTATGGGAGTTGGGGGGCTACAACATTGAGAGGGCCGACCAGGGCATGTTCGAGGAGGTGGAGAAACGGAACAGGACATTTTCCTGTATTCGCGACTATGTGACGACCACTGCCACCACCCAGATGGGCCAAGGAGCCACAGAGGTCTCCCACATCGATGGCTGGGACATCCCGCTGATGCCGAGAGATGGCAGAAACCCTCCAAGTCAACCGGATCATCCAGGTTGGGATCCTTCACCTATCAGAATGATGAATGACAAGCAACAGAGGGAAGCCGATGCGCAGCGGGCACAACAGCAACAGCAACAGACTGGGCCTAGTAGTTCCACCGCCGGTGGACACGATGGTTACAGCTCTGCAGCTGGGAGCGCACCACCACCAAAGGCTCCACCATCGAAGGCAAGGCCATCTACACCTCCTGCAAGAAGGGACTGGGTAATTCCCCGGGTACCAAACGGATATCTTTTCAGAACATCCTCAATGCCCGATCAGAGGAATTCCGAGTTCATCACTTCAGCATGGATGGACGAGCGAGATCACTTTCTTCTATCAATCGTCCAAGGACCCGCAGCTCAAGCTGCCAGCACATCAGGGTCAGCACCTTGGGCACAATATTTGAGGAGAGTGACAGCATATGCCTGCATGGTCTTCGGAGTTTGCAATCCGGGGGTCGTAACTGAGGACACTGCATCCACTATATCCGAGAAAGACTGGCTGAGGTGCTACAGCCACATCGTCCGCAAGTACATGCTGACGCGGACTGGGTGCTATTTGTCCACAGCAGGAATGCTCATGATGCTAGGGCATCACGACGTGAACGTCGCCAACCAATCCGACTTGGGCCGCATCAAGAAGATGATCACCAACCCGCTTGCTTGCAGGATCATCGAAGCGCCAAACGGTCCAAGAGATCATGACATGTTGGCAGGTGACTTTAGGACTGGAACGACCATCCTCATCACCGACCTGATGTTCCGCGTGGGGACCCAAAGTGGGACGCATGGCATCCAAATGGGACTAGCTGACATGGGATGGGAAAGTGTTGAAGTATTCAAGATCCATGATTCCGAATCAGAGCGACCACTTCAGCAATTCCTGGACACGCTTGACAAGGTCAAGCAACATCTCAGCACTGATGCCGTCGACGATGGCCAGATAACTGTTCACCTTTGGTTGTCATTGCAATTCCTTCATGAACAAAAACCACCTCATTGTGTCATGCTTGAAAACGACTTCAAGAATCAGTTTGTCAAAGGGGTGCTCGATCTTGACCAAGTCACATCCCGACCCCTGATGGTCGCCATCAACAATGACTCCATGTTCAACGGTATGGACTCTGTCACGTCAAGACTCGCAGATGAGCTGATTGAGAAGATGAGGCTCCAAGGGATCTTGGTGACATCGGACCAGAGAATGTGGCGGTCGATGTATTTACAATTTGGAAAACAATATCCAATACTGAGTACGACCAAGAAGGGGACTTTGGGAAAGACCGCAATTTGGTCTGTAATCGAGAAGAATCTATTTCGCCAAAGAGTTTTCCTCATGTGTGCCACGAACCGGGAATATGTGTCCGTCCTCAATGAGGGAGCATTCAAACCCGATGAATCTGGCATCAAAACCAATGTGTTGGAGGATATGACTGGACCGACTGAGGCGTTCAGGATTGCAAGTGGTGAAATGACCCCAGGTGACTATGCAAATGATGACACAACAATCTTCCAGCGAGGCCCTGGAACCGCCGTCAACAGATTCACAAAGGACAAGAGGTTCAAGACCAGTTGGGTTGAACCAGTAGTCGGCACCCATGAGCTGGAACCAGTTGTCTCCGATCGATGCATGTGGTTCACCATCGACAAGGAGAATTCCGACATCCTATGCGGAAGCTGCAGAAATGCGGCGACGATGGATGAGGTCGAGACATGCCAGTCGAGACCGACCCATTGCATTAATTGCTCCGCCAATACCCAGGACCATTACAAGCGTTCAGCTCCCACATTGGAGGCCAGGAAGTCCGTACTTCTCCTTGCGGCCAGACTGAAGGTTGCATTCGAGGATCTTGGTGTTGACATTGTTGACATCAATCAAGGATTTCAAACATGGCTCACATTTACTGCGTCTTCGTTGATTTCAAATGCATCGTTGGCGTATGGGGAGCACTTGATGAAATCTCTATCTCACATGGGAGGTGTCAGAATTTCGAAGAGGCAAGCTCTGGAAATTTTCCGGAACGGCCGCGGCAAGCAATTCAGTATCTATCGCGAAAGAGTTTTTGATGAAGTAGCGAAGAAATGGCTCTTGATCTACAGAGTCACGAAGGAGTGCGGAAATGTCGCATACAAAGACTTCTTCGAGAAGGTCGCCGTTCCCGAGGTGAAGGAGAGGAACGAGATCTTTGGATTCTCCCGTGCATCTGCCGAGAAAACTGGAGATATCATCGAGTTCTGGCTTGGTGTCTTGGATGTGGCCAATATGGCCAAAGGAGTTGTGGATGTTTTCAATGCCAGTGTTGATCCAGCTGAGTATCTCAATGGATTGGAAAAGGCATTGGCTCAGTTCACATCGACCTCCAGAACCTCGAGCACCATCAATGACAAGAGACGGGGATCCTTCGACTGCACACTGCAAACTGCAGAAGCCGAAAGGGTCATGAAGCTCATCCACGCAATCCCCGGATATGACTCGCTGGCCAATTTCTGCTGCCTCACGGAATGGGAGAAGGATCAAGGATTCTCTCATTATCGAAGGAAGAACAACATCACAGGGGATGACGCCAGCATGGGCGCTGATGCCGATGCCAAGCCAGGTGACGAGTCGTCGGCTCACCCTGGGGAGGAGGAAGCTGATGAGCCAGCAAACGATCCCACCGATGTGGTCAGGGACTCAGAGAATTCCGGGAAACAACAACTTTTGGATGCGTTGGGAAAACTCTTCACCGTCTCTGAGGATGTCAACGTGTGCTTGTATTGTGGTAGCACCAAACATGGCCATCTTGAATGTGAACATGAGAAGAGAGATGAAGTCAGAAAGGTGCTAAAGGCCGTCCGAGCGTCGCTCGAGGCTGATAGTCCCACATCTGATGACGTCGACATGGAGCCTCCTGAGCACAAGAAGGACGGTTCAGGTGCTACTGAAGGGTCGGGGCAAACAGATGAACCTACAAAATCGAGGTTTAGTGAACACCAGTGGTACGACAGCATCAGGACTATGTCTGAAGTTGGTGACCTCGATGAGTATGGTAGGTTCTGCATAGAAGGACGTGATGTTACAAAGCTGGGACCACAGAACGTTGTTGACCTCAACGAAGTGATCCGAGACGCTATTGTCAGGGGAGGAGGCGACACTTGGTCAGTGCCAGACTTCATGGCAAGCTACTCTGACAACAACATCAGGAAGACCTTCTACAAACGAGTCGAAGCGCCGCAAGATGGTTTCTTGAAAATCATCCCGACAACAGGGGCCCATTTCTTCAACTGCCCTTACTTTGGCGGTGTAGAATATGCTGCCAACTACCGCTTCGAGACTGGCAACCGACTCGACACCTACGAGGACAAGGTGAGTACATCACTAAACAGGATCCTGCGGCACAACGTGGGGAAGGTATCAGAGCAGCAGAGTCTGTCCTGTGATGACGCCGGCTGTGTGCCCATCGAGGAGGTGCTCAAATGTGAGTCCATCTGGAGGCACGAGCATGCACGCTGGCCACACGTATTCCTTGCCCCAACAGGAAGAGCAAATGATCAGAGTGCATGGAATGTCAAAGAGGCGAACTACCGCATGACATTGCTCTTCAAGATCATGTTCCACTGTGCCCGGTACGGACGTCGTGTGCGTGAACAAGTCTTGGCATTTGGGATCAACAAGGACATTGATCGCCGCAGCCTGACGTGCATTGACAACAATGTCGAAGCGGACACGCACATCCCTGATGAAGGTCTACTGCTCTACCCAGTGGCGGTCCGTGCTCCTACGGGGCACAAAGAAGGATCTTCAAGAGACGACGTTTCATTGCTGTCCTCGTTGCTTTCACATCCAATCGCACCCAACACCATTTTGTCATTACCGGTCTGTTTCCACATCACCAAGAAGACCAACCTCCGAAGCATTTGGAGGCAGGGGCTAATTCCAGGAGGTCTTGGAGAAGGTCATCGGATGTTCACGTTCTTCAACCCGTATGTGCCATGGGATCATAGATCATGGACCATCACGAAGAGCGTTGACACGCGCAAGGGTGACTACATTTGCTTGTTCATCCCGACCGAGACCTTAATGGTGGAATATGGCGGTCGACTAACTGACTCGGGACAGATCGTTTCACCAAGGATCATCCCGTTCTCGGCAATCAAAGGAGGATGGATTCAGGACCCCAAGGACCAATACAACAAGACATGGCTCCGGTTGTTCGTCCCGTCGGGCGACGACCAGGTAGTCCGGTCTGGAACTATCAAATCAAGAACGGTAGCCACCAAGGAGTCCATCCTGAGGGTTGCAAGTCAATGCATCGACGCCGAAGACCAGCCATATGACGAAATCGCCATGGATGCCATGAACATCGTCAACCAGTTCAAGAACAACCTCATCGAGCCTGGTGGACAAGAGCAATACCTGGCCCGCATCAAGCTGATTGACTATATAGTCGAGCGCAAAAGGGTGCAAACGTCAGGTTGCCGTCATTGTCCTCACTGTCTCAACGAGACGCCGACAAAGCTAGCAGTGTGTCTAGTCTGCTGGACGGAACTTGAAAGTTGTGGAATCCGTCCATATCGGCTACAAGCTCCTGAAGACGATGAAGATGAGGCAACAAAGAAAGAGATCGATGAAGAAGTTCGTCGACAAGAAGAATCGTTGTTCAAGGATACGGTCAACCAAGCACAAGAAAATGTATCCGAGTCCAACGACTATGGCTTCAATCCTGACGAGGTCGACTACAATGAAGGCGATGATGAGGAAATGGATCAGGAGGAGGAAGCTCAACAGGAAGACGACGAAATCGTTGAAGAAGAAGACGATGAAATGGACGTCGAACCTGAAGATGATCCTTCTTCCAAACTTCCAGCGTGGACTAAGAATCTTGAAAGCGGAAGCAAGGGTATGCCGGAAGACGGACTTATCAACAATGACGTCTCCGAGGCCGCGGCTCACTTGTATGACAATGCTGTCATGTCAAAGGTCATCACAATGTTCAGGCTCTACTATAAGCAAAGGGTCACCCTGACCCCAGAGGAGTACTACGAGATGATGACGGAAACCAAGCGAGTCCGGCTGGACCTGGACGACTTCTGCCCCTACACAGGCGAAGACCAGGATGGCAACCTCAAGCGACCGACGGAGCTGGAGTTGGACGAACTCTTTCAGGAGAAAGGGAAAAGGAACTCATGGTCAGAGGGAGAGAAGATGTACTCAGGACGACCAAGAAACATGATGATGCCCGTCATCAAGACTTTGGAGATCTATGAAAAGATGATGGAATTTCTGGTACGCGCCGGGTACACTCCCGAGTCATTAGGTTTCCTCATGCCAATGAACCGAATGCAGGCTGATGCCCAAGGGAAGCAGGAGATGCGAGTGACCATCAGCAACTTTCTTCGACGACTGCTGAAAGGAACCTTTCCAGAACATGAATCATACACCTTCTTTCGTTCCGGGAGCCACGGCTTCCCCAACTGCATCGAACTCCCAGCTTTCTCGGTATATCTGAGTCTGAGGGAGAAAGAACAGAGAGTGGAACTGCTCTTTGCCGCCCAACAATGTGGCATTCCTTTACCTCAAAACTTTGTCAGCAAGATGGCTTATGCTATTCAACTGGCTGAGGCCGAGGCGCAGAGGGGAAAGACCGAGATGAAAACGAAGATGGCTCCAACCCTTGGCGACGAAGTGGTGAGTGAAGTATTCAAAGCGGTCGGACATACTGCCGCTTCCAAGTTTACCAACGCAGCCAAATCATCAGCACAACCTTCACAGAAACCTGAAGGCACTGGTTCAGCATCATCCTCATCGGCCAGCGCACCAAAGGCTAAGGCTATGCCGAAATCCCATGAACCATCAAAGGCACCGCCTGCGAAGCCCTCATCGCCGAAAGCTGCTCCGAAACGTGCGGCAGGATGGGAGAAAACTCCAACAACACCTCAATGGAAGAAAGTCCGCCGTGAGCAGTGAACCCATTACCTTTGTCCATCAAAATGATCACTGGACTAAGATGTGTATCGTCTTTGTGAACAGATGATCAGGAAAAGACCAACTGAGTGGACTCTGAGCGAGGCAGTAGACTAATTCGCTTAGGTCCGAAACTTTCGATATTCCCAATCTGCACGAAATTCTGCACAGTGCACGTGAATTCGTTAGTTAGCATTGTGAATCTTTGGTAGCGAAGCGATCCATTTCTCCCGTCGGGTGAGTGGCATGCCTAGCCAACGTAGAAAAGTAGATGTTAGCTAGCAATAATTCGCGCTGTACAGCTTGATGAAGCGCCGATGCATCGACAGCCATAGAGTAGGCGAACCCGGAACCATTATTCCCGTCGGGTATGTGGAAAAGGGGGAGCCGAATGGCAAGTTTTATGTACATAGGCGTAATTCAAGTAGCAGAAATAATCTAATTCAAAGTTCCCTCTCTCGTGTCCGTGGTTCGAAGAATACCACGGGCATGGGGGGTGTCAAAGGGAACACAGCGGTAGCACATGAAACAGTTGATACTGTTACGGCCCTTTGTGGCTCAAGCGCCCGCAAGAGGAAAACGGCCGCGCGCTGACTGCAATGCCTGGGTAAGGTTCGGTAACAACCAGCACATTAGGTACTACCATTCGACTATATCCGGAACAAGGATAAGATCGTTCACAACATATATATGTAAACACATGTGTATATTAGTAAATAATTTCCTTCAAAAACAAACAAATAAACATATACGTACATGGACACGCACACACACATGTATATATATATATATATAATCATATGCATATAGACACACTTATATATATATATATAAGAATGCACAGATCTTTCTGTGTACATCTAGATCTATATATATATATATCTATATCTATATCTATATCTATATCTATCTATCTATATATATATATATGTGTGTGTGTCTGTGTGTGCAGCATATGTGTGCACGATATTTAAATTTACACACACACACACACTGGCATGCCCGCATGCCCGCATGCCCAAGCCCTCAACATCCCGGTGTAGAGCGGAACGTGTGCTACTGCTAAGAAGCTATATGCCTATATAGTTTGCTCGATAAGATAAGGGCGCGCAGAACCTAAATTACCAATGACCATTGTTACTACATTAACTATCAGGATGATATCCCTATATTGATTCGTATTGAATATTTCATATAGCCAGAAATTCTATCCCATGAGATGCTGCCGTGCACCGGGAAACACGAAGTGGCGCTAAGATCACGGGGCACTTGCTGCACGCGGTGCTGGTTCTGGACAGTACGGCGGCAAACAGCTTGCCGGTGCCAAAGGAGTGACCTACTTTTGGGGGATTGGGTGTCATCACAGAAAGCTGGCTGGGACATCCCAATTATGGAGGTTCGCTGGGAAAATCATCGAACTAAATTCTCTTTTTTTTTTTTCGATTGCACATTTTAAAACACATTTAATTTGAGAAACTTGTTGTTTAGGCCCAAAAGTGTAGGGAACATCGTTGAGAACATCAGCCAACTGTATTTTTTACGGGGGGCTATTTTTTGGGTTATTTTTTTCTAGTTTTTTTTTTGTTTTCCAGCCTGGCTTTGTGGCTTTTGTGGGTGTGTGGCTTTTGTGGCTTTTGTGGCTTTGCCATGCTTTACCTATCTATCCATCTGTCTATATATCTAATCTAATCTAACCTATACAATCTAATCTAACCTAATCTTATCTTATCTGATCTAATCTTATCTTAACTAATCTTATATTATCTGTTTATCTAACCTACCTAATCTATCAAAACTATCTATCTAATTTATCTAATCTATCTATCTATCTATCGATCTGTCTATCTATCTATCTGTCTATCTATCTAGCCATCTATCTATCGACCGATCTATCTATCTATCTATCTATCTATGGATCGATCTCTCGATCTATCTTTCTTTCTTTCTTTCTTTCTTTATATACACACGTTGTATCCGTACATGTGCCTTAATCAAACCCCCAAGAGACTTTAAATGGACCTTACACCAACCCTCAATAACCCTAAATAGCCCTAGATAACCCCAAATAAACCCTAAACCAACCCTAATTAAACCTTAAACAATCCTTGAACCAACCTTAAAGAAACCTTAAACCAACCCGACATAACCAACCCTAATCCAACCCTAAACTAAATAACCCTAAACCAACCCTAAATAAACCCTCAACCAACTTTAAATAAACCCAAAACCAACCCTAAATAAACCCCAAACCAACCCTAAATAATCTTGACTAACCCCTAAACCAACATTAAATAATCTTTGAATAAACACTAAACCCAAATTAACCCTAAACCAACCCTAAATAAACCCTAAGCCAACCCTAAACCAACCCTAAATAAACCTTCAGCCAACCCTAAATAAACCCTAAACCATCCCCAAATAACTCTGGATAAACCCTAAGCCAACACTAAATAAACCTTAAACCAACCAACACTATGATAGCATCCAATGCAACTATTTAGACCCAACACAGTTGTGCTTCAACCTATATTCTACATTTTCACCAGGTGCATGTTATGCATGCTCAAATCGATTGAAACCATGGACAAATCAATTGAACCCACGGCAAACTCAATGAAAATTATGGAAAAATCGATGAACACTTTGGGTAAATCAATGAACACCATGGACAAATCGATGAACAGTGCAAATGGCAAATTTTAGCTCCAAAATTCAGCAAAGTACAGGTTTTTGCTCCAAAATGTAGCAAATAGCAAGGAACAGTGCCCCAGACTTAAAAAAAAATCAAACAACAATGTCCAAAAAAAGTCTGCACCCATTTTTTGCTTGGTTTCGATGGTTGGCAAGAAAGGAGGGCATGTACCAATCTGACTTGACAATGCAATCGTAATTTTGGCCAGACACGTTCTCAGTTGGGGTGATTTATGGGTAAATCTATGGCACTATGGTAATAACCGCCACAAGGCGGGATATGGGCCCCTATAGATGTGGTGAAATATAAATATAAATAAATAAATAAATATATATATATATAACCACTTTCCAGTGACTAGTGCTTGGTGGTTCATCCTATTTAATAAGCAAGGTATACATCCGGATTGACCTTGCCTCTCCCAGTTATAGCCAGGGATGGAACCTATTTGGAGGATCATCCCACTTAGTAAAATTGTTAAAAAACCCGGTTTACTAAGTCCCCCAAATGGCTTATCCCATGCATAAGTGGTGGTTCACTAACCCCAGTTACTGACCACTTACGGTTGGTAGGACCACCAAGTAAGTTCCAGGAACCGCTGGGCCAAGTCAAGATGTTGGTGCAGACCAATATGGAGTTCCTTGGCTGCGGTGAGGTGGGAAAAGAGATGTGCACCCTTGTCAGTTACACGCAGACAACTGTATATATATATATATGAGATATACACATATAATCTAGTACATTTTGTAAGGTGCATATGCATACATATATGTGCATTTACATTTGCATATAGTTTTACATGTATACGCATATATATATATATATTATGTATGCATGTATGTATACATATATATATATACATGCACATATACATACGTATATATTTATATATATGTAAATATATGTATATGTAAATATATGTATATGTAAATATATGTATATGTACGTATATATTATATTATCTTGTAGTGTGTTAGATTTTTTGATCTTATATTAAAATATTATATTATATTTCTATATTTTACTATATTTTTGAGTTAGTATGATATTATATTATATCATATTATATTAGATTAATTATACTATATAACATTTTTTGTATTGTATTATATCATTTTATATCAGATCATATTAGATTATATTTTATTATCTTATCTTATGAATGTATTATATTGCATCATATTACATTATATTATATTATTTTTTAAAATCACATCATATTATACCACAGTATGTTATATTATTTTATGTTTTATAATGTGATATTTTCTTATTTTGTATTATGTAACGTTATATTATTTTCTTTCATATTATATTGTGTTATATTATATCATGTTTTATTATATTTTATTATATCTGATTATATTATATTAGATTTTATATTATATTATATTATTCTATTCTATTTTATTATTCAATGTAATGTTATATTATATACATGTTTTTTTATATTGTATCATATTATTTTTTCGTATTATATTATTTTATATTTTGTGTTCTGTTATATTTTTTAAACTATTCTATTCTATTCTATTATATTCTATTCTATTCTATTATATTATATTATATTGTTTTATTTCTTTTGCAACCCATTTCATATAATTTATATTGCATATATATATATATATTTGTCACAAACATTTAAACATACATACGGCATATGGAGCAAATGAATATATAATTTGTTTAATGAAGGAACAGGTCAACAGGTTAGAGACATCAAACGAAAAAAACGGATAGATATACACATGATACGACAACATGAATATTTGCGCATACAGATGCAGAGTGATAAGTTGGCCAAACAAAACAATTCGATAAATGTACACTGACTACCAAAAACTGAGTTTTCCAAGGCACAGCGGGCTGCCCACGACTGCAGGTTTAATGGTGAGAGCCAGTGAGTTTTTTTAAGCAACTCATTCAGACCCGGCTGGGGTTGGAATCCAAAATCCTCCCAGGAATGATGAACAATGGGGATTCCAGGATCCAATTGATGGAGGTATGTAAACGTACCATATAAAACCATATTTTGGTGGTTATATTCCCTGAAATTTAGCCCTAAAAAATAGGTCTTATATATGGTAGGTACCTCCAATAAATCGGTTCCTGAGTCATGGCCATTGAATTAACATGAAAACCCCGTGGATATAGAGGTACTATATTTTCAGACCAAATCCGCCAGGCTCAGCCAGAAACTCAACATGATGCGCCGCTCGGTCATGACCACCTCAAAACCCGCCGCGCTGTCATCATTACCATGAGAAAATTCCCTCTGTTCCAGGATGGCGTGGATAACTTTCTGATGTTTTTCCAAAGTTTTTGCCATACTTTCCAGATTTCCGACTTTTGGTTCTTTTTTTTTTGGTTGCTAGACATGAAGGTTACTGTCAAAATCATCTAAACATGGGAGATTTGTATTTCAAGCCAGGTTTGAATACAGGGTATCCCAAGGATGTACTGACGACCTTCTGGTAAGTAAAACTAGAGCAATGGAAGATCACCATTTTCTTTTTTGAAAAGGAAAAACAGCATGTATGACAAAGATTGGACCACCAGTGGGCACTCGAAATGGGGGGATGAAGAGTTGATGGTTTGGGATGTCACGAGGGGTTGAGTTTTGACCCGAAGCCAGGCAGCTTATGCGTGCAGATTGGTGATCCGTGTGTTACAAGTGGGTCGTTTGATTCCAAACTGCTGACCCAAACGAGTTTCATGCCCAACCCAAACGAGTTTCATGCCCAAAATATGAAATTACTATCCAAAAGCTTTGGTTTGTACTCATTTTGGACCTATCCCTTTTGGGGGCCATATGGATACAAGTGGGGTATTTACTGTAGGGTTGATTCCTAAGGGGGTCTCAGGTCGCGACTACTTGCGGGAGTTGACTTCGCACAGGGACAAGCAACGTGGGGATGACGCAGAGATGTCTGGAATATGGAGAGGTAATGGACATCTGATGGTAATCCAACATATCACATCTGATGGTAATAGATGGTTTAACTATCAAGAATGGGTGGATCTTTCCATGGCTGTGTTAAAATCTGAGTTACCCTCTGGTAAACGTTTACATAACTATGGAAAATCACCATTTTCAATGGGAGAATCAACTATTTCTATGGTCATTTTCAATAGCAAACTGTTAGTTTACCAGAGGGTATCACATCTGAGAGGTATAGATCCCAATAATTATATATGTCATAGTATGACCAGCAGTATGGGGGAGGTATGGATTGCCCAGAAATGGAGTATGCCCCAAATGAAAACAAGGGAACATTCTGATTAGGGTGGTCATGGGGATGATATGACAACCCCCTCAACGATCTTCGGGTTCATGTTCAGGCGCATCTTCACCAGCTATCATTGGTGGGTCGCTACAGGATGCTATAGAGGGTTTCCTAAGTCATAGGGGTACCCCAAGTCATCCAAGCCATTGATGACCATAAAGTAGTATTGACACCCATGGTGACGACTGGGGATCCCCATTTTAAGAACCCCCCATATGATCGTGTTTAGTTGGCAAATGTGGTGATATTTACGGCTTCACAGCCGATCCCTGATGGATGGCTGCTTTCCGGCAGCAAAGACCAAGGCCGGCCGGTTGGCCGTTTGTTAACCGTTGAGCAAAGGCATTGAGTCTTGGGATTTGGCCATACGCCAAGCATCACAGCCTTAAGATGTGACGAAAGCAAACCCTGCAAACCTGTACGCTGACACAGTGACTATAGAGCCCGCTCGATGATTCACAGATAGACCAATTATGTTCATGATTCTTGGAGGTTCTATACCTATATACGAGTTGGGGCCTGCAAGTGACAGGTTGGCTTATAACCTCCGCGAACTATAGATAGATCGACATAGACATAGATAGGCAGAGATAGACAGATGTAGATAGACGTAGATAGACATAGATGGATGGATAGATAGGATAGGATAAGACTAGATTGGATTAGATTAGATTGGATTAGAATACATATATGTACCATAAACCCTATATATATATATATGTTGGAGTTAGACACCAGCTTAGCTCACTGGGGTACCACCAAATGTATTAGGCCGCAACAGCACGGCGACCCCCATTTCCACATTCCTAAACTTCCACCAGCTAGATGCCACTTGATGTTTTTCTGTCCGTTTTTGATGCAAAGAAGTCAAACCAAATAGGTCACACCTTTAAACGCGAGATTCAAGCTATATACATCCATTAAATATCATTCAGCCATATTAAATCTACAGAATCTAGATCTTTCGGACCTTTGGGGGTGGATTCTTTGCTCAGGAACGATCAGCGATGAGGCACACGAAGTGCTCGAAAGTCTGCAGGTGCCACGGGAACTGGTTGAACCCCTTTCAATGTGGACTTCAGCCAAAATGGGAACCCGCCAAAAAACAAGCATATATATATATATATATATGTACATACATACACACACATGAATAAACACACACATATATATATATATAAACATACATGCTACATTACATTACATTACATTACATTACATTATAAACATTACATTACATTACCATACATTACATTACATTACATTACATTACATTAATACATTAATACATTCATACATTCATGCATGCATACATACATATATACGTACGTACGTACGTACGTACATACATACATACATATACATGCAGATGCATACATGCATACATACATATGCATACAAAACGTACAGATACAGACATACAGACATACAGAGACAGACAGACATACAGACATACAGACATACAGACAGACAGACATACAGACATACAGACATACAGACATACAGACATACAGACATACAAACATACATACATACATCCATCCATCCATCCATCCATCCATCCATACATACATACATACATACACACATGCACACATACACGCGCACACATGTATATATATATATATTTACAGATGCATACGCACACACACACATATATATATATAGATATCTATGGATTTCACCAACTTGACATTAGAGACAACAACCATTTTAAGCTGCGAGAGCTGGTTTTTCACAAGGACGTTTGATGTTATCATGGCGATTTCGCGAACGGAGTGCCCTCGCCTTAATTCACAAAAAAAACATGGTAACGATCAGACATCCATCCAGCTGCAGTAACACGGAATTATTTGCGCATGACTTTTGAACCATTTTTCCAACAAAAGATGTTTTTTCCTCCGCCGAAAAATCGTTTTTTCGGTGGCCTGCCAGGAGAATCCCGTCATGTTCTTTGAGCCGCTGAAGTTCGTCCTGGTTCCTGGGACGGTGTTGACCCAGTCGATCCCAGGTTTAGAGGATTTCCATCGGGGGGTTGCCACTAAAAGTGTGGTCAAGTCGTGGTAAGTGGTGAAACTTCAAAAGACGGTGAGGTTGAAAGAACAGAAATACTGCAATCCACCCAGTAGAATTACATAGGTCCCTTTCAGGTCACAGACTCCTGCGAATCAGCCAGTTTTTTCGACCATTCGGAAGATGATCCAAGAGTCAACTCAATGGACCGATGAGTCTTGAGGCAAAAGAAGTTAAGTCCATCCGCTATGGCCAGGAATTATGTTTTTAAACAAAATGTCAGTTAATGATAGTTATATCATCCCACTTGCACTTGACTACTACCATTGGATGTGCCGCCGGCTACCAACACGCCTAGGATGATGTGACGAAAGAGTTCATCAAGTTGGTTGTGGAAGAACGGGTGACTGGGCACCAGTGGATGAAAGAAAACCTTTTTGTAATTGGGAGCGAACATGACAAAAAACAAGAAGACTCTGAATGCGATCCTTCAGACATGGTTTCGCACACAGATGTGCATTATAGTTGATGGTGTAAGATGATGTGATGATGGATGTGTGCGGCTTATCCAAATGGCAATATGCATGGCATCGCATGGCACAATGGCTATTTACAAGTGCTTTCAAACAGGCTAGAGCATGCACCTCTAGGACTTCGTGAAACCCAGCAGCACTCGCAGACGACAAGGCCCCAAGATGCCCCAAGTACGTGATTTTTCCATCATTTGCCAGCTGAATCATGCTGAATCTATATGTTGTACCGTTGTACCTTTTTATTTTTGGGAGGTCTGGGGGTTGGGCCCATCCATTTGGTGCTTGGAAAGGTGTACTGTAGTTCCAGCACGCTCATGTACATTCCTGTCATAGGCAATGATATGGGAGCAAACTCATGTTGACCCCCTGCCGTGTATTGGGGTGTGGGGGGGAATAGCGTCGATCAATGATATACTCGTACTCTGCAAGTTTAGCTCCAAACTTCGTTGCTTGAAATCCATGTCGGACGTCACTTCTTTCGCATTTCTTACGGGTTGCAGCTTTTCGGATATGGCTTGTTTCAGCTTGTTACCAAGTATTGCAACATGTTGTTATTGTACGCATCTACCACTTTAACCATGCACCAGGAAGATTTGCTGGATGCCGGTGGCAACCATGTGGTGTAAGTTATATAGTAGGTTCCTATCTTAGGGGGTAGGAGTATAGGTTCCTGTTTCACGGGCTTTTTCATGACGAAAGACACATCAAAACAGCACCACGTGAGAGTTGGGAACGATCCAGCATCTAGTGGGGACCCTACCTCCCAGAAAGGTCCACAAGGGTTAGACCACTTGTTGTTCACGTCCAGCTGTAGCAAATGCTGTCCAGTGAAAAGAGGCCGCGGCTTTCGGCTCAGAACTTTAAATGGAAAACCATCAGCTACCGGCTTTCCCACAGTATACCCATCTGAAAACCACAGATTGATGGGCAAACATCTCAGGTCCATGCAAAATAAAGCTTACATGCGTGTTCCCCACCCCATAGCACACATACAGACACACCAAAAAAACATCAATAAATGAACTAAACATGAATGAACATGCTATACATGAATAGATCAATAAATACATCTACAGATAGATCTGTAAGATTCTTTGTTTGCCCCCCAAAAAAAAGGGGGCTCTGAAAATCACCAGAAAAGTCCTCCGAAAATCACAACGCTGCCCCTCCAAAGCCCTCCATCGCCGCATGTGCCGATGGCCCTGGTGGCTGCTGGGAGGCGCCGGAGCCGCTGGAGCCAGCGTGTTACCATTTCCACGCCATCCGGGCCGGCAGGTGACTGAACTCTCAGGTGGCGTGATGAGGGATGTTGAGGGATGTTGAGGGGTTACCCTCTGGTAAACTGTCACAGTTTACTATGGAAAATCACCATTTGTAGTGGGAAAATGGAAAACTATTTCGACTGGGCCATTTTCAATAGAAATGTGAGTTTACCAGAGGGTTAGGACATATGGTGGTGTTTTTATTTCGTTGGTTTTATAACTCAACCATATGATGTAGATTTATATAGTTGGTTTATAACTGGATGAGCGCTACTGTAGGGTCTATTCTGATTATAACCATGATCAGATCATCGAAATATAAACCAGCTTATGACTAGGGAACAGGAAAAAAACATAAAAAACCAAATAATATACATTATATATATATATATACACATATTTTCATCGATCCTCCATTGATGTTGCGGTCGTGGTTGTGCAAGGTTCCTATGATGTTGATATCTTGATGACTGCTCTTTTTTTGGTGGTGTATGGCCAATATTGAGGCTGGTGAACGGGTCCAGGTCGCAATAATTATGTTTGTTGATTCTAAGTTTGGCGGTAGCTTCTTGAGATATCCCGAACGTTTTCGCTGATCAAGCCAACTCCACTTTGAGATGGTGGGAGCAGAGGAGAAAAAGGTACTGTAAATGCAGAATTTTTGTCATGCTCCAGCCTCATATCCCTGAGCATCACGCGACTTTGCCAAATTTTATCGCCTTCGAATGTCCTCATCCAGTCAGTGACGTGCATGTTTTTAGTTTACCATAGTTTACTTCAGGCAGGGAACATACCGGGCAGATGGCATACAGAGTCGGCAGGTTTTGCATTCTTGGAGACGGTGGCAGAGTATGGAATGCGCATGAAAAGTCGTTTCAGAGTTGGTTACAAATGCAAGTTTTTCTCGTCTCTCAGGCAAAATAGCGACAGCACCATGTTTTGGAAAAAACACATGCTGCTGGTGGTTCTACATCCTTTTTTTGGTTGATGATTTTCTTGGCCAGCTTCGTTTTGACCCAGCAGAACCCATGTTCAGGGTTTTGTCCTAACTTATGGGTGTTATTTCATGCTATTACCATAGTTATACCCATTAATAACCCACGCGCTCTTGTATATTCCAATCATTATCCCCCATACAGTCACCCCTTGTCAAAAATCATTTATCTAGATATCCATTGTTGCTCAACTCACATTTTTTCCTCATTTGTCACGGTATATTACCATTTTACCATCATATATCATCATTTTTGTTGGTGAAATCACAATATTCCCTCATTTTTGATGGTTACCCACTGGTAAATTAACATAGACCCTGAAAATCACCAATTTATAGTGGAAATTGATCTTTCAACCCCGACTCATGCCAGGGTCGTCATGTTAATTTACTGGAGGGTAAATCCCAAGGTTCCATTCATTTTTGATGGGTTTTTCAGTAGACGTGCCAGGTCCCTGGGACTTCGCCTATTTGGGCGACTGTTCCCTGGCGCATGCGGCGCAGATCCGGGAGGAGGACTGGAGCCGCGGCAAGCGCTGGGTGCCGGATGCCTTTAATGCCAGGTGGACTGGGCGGGGGTGGATCCCTGAGAAATGGAAATTTGGATGGAAAGATATACCCTTTGGGTATGTCAGGGACGATATGTCAACCAACAGAAACCAGGATTTGACCCACAAAAATGGTGAGATCGTCATCTTACCTTTTGGTTATGACTAACATCGCCATGGTATAGATGGCCCATAGAAATAGATGGTTTACCTATTAATAGCATGGTGATTTTGCATGGCAAACTGTTAAATAACCAGATGGTAGGGGAAACATATGGAAAAAAAGCCATAGAAATGGAGCTTTAGAGCTTAGTGTTTGGATTTGCTTTTAGTGTTTCTGGGCTGAGTTTTTTTCGTAGCATTTGGAAATGGGATGATCCACGAAAGGGGGATGAATCCGATCACCAGGGTTAGACTGGTACCACGGTCGGTGGGATGAGGGCATCTGAGGCATCTGAGGCATCTGGAATAATGTGGGTAAGACGATGCCATAAACGCACCATGCTCCAGGTACCCCGAGTCATCACCATTTTTTGCTTGGTGCGATGTTTACATTGTTTACAATTCCCAGGATATGCTGGGTGTCAAAAATGGCTTTCTTTTACCGGAGATACGGGATAGTAATGCTGATATGGAATGATGATGGAGAATCCGGGTTTCTATCCGCATGAATCCGTGAACCCCGTCCCCATGGGTGGGTTGGTGGGTGGACATGAGTGAAAACTCCACCAATCATGGTGGATGTATGAGATAAGGCATGATAAGACCACGTATTTGGGACCATAGAATGGGGTTGTTTAATATGAACACCAAATATGGTTATACATCCCTAAATGGTCCCAAGAATGTACAGTTCCCCTAGATCCACCATGGTTTTTCTGGGGGGTGTTCAATATGAGGGAGAAGGGATTAGTGGGAGAAAGTAAGAAGTTATGTTTTTCCCCCTCTCCTCAAAGCTTATAAGCCGATGTAGACCCAAGATTTTGATGATACCCTCCAGTAATCAAACATGGTAATGGAGAATCGTCCATTTATAGATGATTTTCCCGGTTTGATTGCCGGTGAGTACATTTTGGTGGACCCTGAGCTGCTCATCCTCCTGATATAATAGTGAAGCCACCTTGGGACCTTGAGCAGCTGGTCAGGTTGCATTGAACTGTGTCAAATGTTGTCAGTTATTATATACATTAGTTAATATTTTATAAATAAATAAATAAATAGCATTATACTTCCATTTGAATCCTACTTCATCTGAAGGAATGCAGCAAATGCATTTTTTTGGAGCCCACCCTTTCAGTTTCTTCCCACGAGTTTCGGATGCTCCTTATCGCACACCGGTGCCCCATAGTTAAAATCCAGTAATAAAAAATGGCAATGGAAAATCAATCATTTATGTTTTTTTACATGTGGTTTTACTATTAAAACATGAGGATTTTCCCAGCCGCCCATGTAGTCTTCCTGGGATTTCCCAGCCCCCTTGCAGGGAGTGGCTCTGCGAAGAACCATGTCTGGACGGGACCCAGCCCTGCTACCGCTGCTGTGTTGATGGTTGTCCCGGGCACAGGGAATGCTGCGACCTGGCACCTTGGACATGTGGGAAGCACTGCCGGGGAACCCGGGGAACATGGGCCCAAGGCCCAAGAATGAATCTAATGGTGTGGAAATGTGTGGAAGAGGCAGAATGATTGAATTGGTATGGCTTATTCTTAGGTTTTCCACCTTACCCGAGTATCGCGCATTTTTCAAAGATGAAGTCTTGGAAAATGAGGTGAATCTGATTGATATCCTCTTCATGGTCACCATCGATTTGAAGAATTGATGTGGGGTCACGACCAAACCCCAAGCCCCGAGCATGTGGTGACTCAGGTTTGGGATTTCTTCTGAAGTTTCCAGGTTTCCCAGAAAAACGTGAATATACGATATGTCCAGCAATTTCAACCCACTCAGTCCCAATGAAACTATATATATATTTATAAACTATGTGAAGCATTTACCAAGCTGGACCAAGCTCCATCCATTGATTTCTTGAAGGATCATCCCACTTAGAAACTGGACCAGTAAACCTGGTGATCATAAGGTCCCATCTCATGGGTTATCCCACATGTAAACTAACCACATGGGTCACATGGGTTACTGTAGTTATCATGAATTTCAACCAACAAATGATACTAACCATCATTATAAACCCATGAAATCACCCATTATCATTAGAATTGCTGGTTGGTGGTTTGGAACATTTGGATTATTTTCCCATCATATTGGGAATGTCATCATCCCATTTGACGAACTCATATTTTTCAGTAGGGTAGGTCAACCACCAACCAGATTATGGTTATTAAGCCACGGATTGTAAGTGGTTTGTCTAACCCTGGCGATCGGATTCGTCCCCCTTCGTGGATTGTCCCATTTCTAAATGGCACTTCACTAACACCAGAAATACATTCACCGCGGCATGATCTTCCAGACTAATTATCGCGTCCATTCTTTCTCAATTTTTTCTCATCTTTTCCCACTAGCATCTCCATTTTTTATTGGACTTTCCCCATCTTTTCCCATCCAAATCTCCATTCATATGGGGATTTTCCATGATTTTCCCATGATTTTCCAATGATTTTCCAATATTTTCCCATCCAAAATCCCCCAAAAATGGTCCACAAAAAACCCATCTATCCCAGGTGGCCCTGGGCCGCCGCGGTGTGGTGGCCTACCGCACCTTCTTGGAACCGCAGGCTCTTAATTAATCTGTGGGATACCCTCTGGTTATGACTAACAGTTCGCCATGGTATAGATGGCCCATTTATAGATGATTTTCCCAGCTAGAAACTAGAAACCTCCATTTATGGTTGGGATTTTAAATGGCTATGTTTGTCATAACCAGACGGTAAATGGTATGAATAGTGGCAAATAATGCTATACTACCATAATTATATAGGACATCCCACTATATATATATATATATATGTATAATCTGTAGGAAATCATATGATATAATAATATATAATAATGATTAAAAATGATTAATAGGCAATCATGACTGGTATAGTAATGGTAAGCAGATTTACGTATAGTTAGTCTGGTGTAGGTAGAAATAATAACACTTAATAGTGGCTAGTAATCATATGGTATAGTTAGCCACTATTATGTTCATTAATGGTAGTGATATGTAATGATCCAATATCCCAGATTGCCCTGGAAAATAAAAAAAGGCCCTGAAAATCACCAATTCTTAGTGGTTTCACCAATCTTCCAACCTCAACTCATGCCAGGGTCTATGTTAATTTACTGGAGGGCAATATCCCAAAGAATGGTGAGTAATAAAATTTCCATGGTTATCTCAAAGCATGAAGTTTGAGGCCACTGCGTTTGGGTAACATAGTAATAACGCCTGGTAATGATAGTGGCTTTCCGAATGGTGAACAAACGTGGCTGAGAAATCCCAGAACTATCTTCATCTGGGAAAATCATCGGACTGCAACGAACTAGCCATGGAGGGTAGATAAATTGATTCTACCTGAGATCTTTTTGTATTGGTGGATGAGGATGATTTTGGCAATCCTTAGTCCAGCCACGCAAAACTTAGATTTTTTTTGGATTCGATGAGTGTAGCATATAATATAAAAGAGAACACATTATGATGATCCTGATGAAATGGTTGCCGGTTGAAGATGTCAATTTTCCGCATCCAGGGTCCAGTCGTCGTTACCTCTTAGAATCACCCAGACGTCTTTGGTCAGCCCAGATTAGTCAAACATTTTGCATCACCATCAAGTAGCTAATTAGAGGAAATGCTCAAGAACCCATCTTTTTTTCCCATATAAAAAGGTGTCTTTTCAAGTGTGTTCTGTCAATTCCCCATGGTGCATTCAATGTTCCATTCGGATCTAATATATAAACATATCCATGCCAAATACCTTTACCCAGCACTGCCCAAATCCAGAAACTAGGATACCCATTTACCTCATTACAATATAAATATAATAGACATATCTGGTAGGATTTCCATTGATGGTTAGTTATTACATAGTGGCACCACCAGACGCAAGACCCAATGATTAGTTCGAAATCCGCTTAATTATCCCATGATTCCTTACCAAAGTTGATGAATTTTCTATCCCAAACATCTCCCCAAACCTTCAAAGAACCAACGCTTCAAAGCTTCAAAGCTTCCAACCTCCAACATGTTGCTGAACTTGGCTCTTGAAATTTTGCTTCGCTTGTTGCTTTGCTTGTTCCATCCCCAGCCATGTCCCCAGCCATGTCGTCCAGCCATGTCGTCCCCAGGTCCCCAGGTTTTCACGGAACGTCCCAGCAACGTCGCGAGGTGAGCCTGTTGTACTTCCGCGGCTGCGGACTGCACTGTGTGATCTTCTTGGACCGCGTGAAGGTCAAGGAGAGAATCGGCAGCACTTGGTAGGCCGGAGATCAATGATCGTGCCCCATTTTGCCGTGTTTTTGGCCATATTTCTAGAACAATCTTAGATGGATACAAACTAATCCTAACTAGTCTTTTTGGTATCAATGGGAATATCTGCTAACCAGCAATGTGTTTTTTTTTTTTGGTTGCAGGGTATCTAAGATGTCTAAGATTGGCAATGATTTTATCTTTGAAACATGGTGAAATATGATGAAACATGGTGATTTACTTCTTACACTTCTTAAATCTTCTGGAAAAAAATGGTGAATTTCCACTTAGCTGCGAATCCTGACCGCTTTGGCATCTCTGAAGAGTTCCAAAGCGGTGACTTTTCTATGTGCAAAAGGTGTGATAGATTGTGACCTTAACTATCCAGTGGTTAGGAGGGAGCTAAGGAGCTATGGGTATTCATATTCCCTATTAAATGGGGAGCTAAGGAGCTACCAGGAGTTTCCCAACCACATACTAGTTAAGAAAATTGTGATGGAAAAGGCACAAGTTGTGATGGAGAATTCCCGTTGCCCAAATTTAGGTCACTTTCCTGAAAGTGACCTGCGCCATGGATTTTGGGGGTTTAGTTTGTCACTTTCCCAACAGATATGGCCATGATATGGCTGTTTGTGCACTTCACCAAGCAGTAAACCAACAGATGTGGAAAAGCCTCCAGGATTTCCGGGTTTCTCCAGGTACCCCCAGTCATCAGCAATTTTTGGTTGGGGTTATGTTTACCATTCCCAGTCATGGGTGGTAAAAATGGCATTGTTATACCCACATGAATGTACTTACCAATATACTTACCAATGTATAGACAGATATTGTGGGGGCATACACTTAAGAATACCAACGTATAGATGTATTGGTATATTATACTATAGTATACCACATGAATATACTATACATGGTATTCGATGTATTCCAAAAGGACGCACCATACCGTGGCATCCATGGTCGAATCGAGGCATGAGGGCAGCTACAGTCCCTTCTGGGTGGACCTGACGGTGGAACACCCCGTGGTCCCCGTCCCGAAACGATCGGGGGAAGCTTGGATGCCGACCCTGCACGTATGGGCCACCGCGGATAGATTTGGAAATAAACAGAAGAAATTTGTGTGGTAGCAGTATAAAAGTATATATATATTTATATTGGAGTTCTCTCTCTCTCTCTATATGATTCATTTAAAATTGCCTGACAACAACAGTTTTTTGGTTTTTGACTTTCCAGGAAACGTGTGACCAAAATGAAGGCTGTGGGTTTTCAAACAGACTATTCCAAGCTTGTGTTTTTGTTGAACCGATGAGATTTTTCGGGACAAAAAAGACACTATTCTCGAATCCGGTTGACGTTTGACAATTCCACGTGATCTCACAATTCTTCAGTCTTCAGATGTTTGTTGGTTAGTCTCCAGCTTTTTTTCCCGCATTTGTTTGGCTGAATTTGATCATGACCTCACACAGTGACTTCACTGGAAGGAAGTTTTTTTTTTTTAAAATACGTATATATATATATATACAGTACACACACATACATATATATATATATATATATGTGTGTGTGTGTCTATATATACATGCACATACATACACACACACACATATATATATATATAGATAAGAATATATATATATATGTATATGTGGTAAATCGTTGCTTCATATTAAAAAATCAGCCAGATTTGTAGCATTTTCTGATTTTCGGATATTTTAGGTGGGGAGATTCCATGAAATTTAGCCCATACATTAGCCCTTGTGTATGGTAGGTACCAACCACTGTTGGTTGAAATCTCCATTTTTTCCACCAGGAACTGCTGGTGCTGGCGGACAGTCGCTTCGGCACCTTGCAGCGTCTCTACTTCGATTGGTTTCAGCCTGGTGGGCTGCTACGCCCAGTCGAGGCCATGCGTGAACCGGTTCATGTTGGCTGATTCCTGGGGATTTTAACATATTTGAACCATGAAACTATGGAGATATAGGATGAAATAAGATGATATAGGATGATACATGATATAAATGGATAACATACTGACAAATGATGGTTCGTTGATGACTATGTAGTGGCATGGGGGTCTTATTTGCCCCTACCTCATGTGGGGTCGCACTTGACCCTACTCAAGGTGGAGGTGGGGGCGAACGTGACCCTAGGGTACGGGCGAATGTGACATCCGACTTCGTTTTTCGTGGCAGGCGCCATAGTTTCAGAGTCTCGAAAGGATCGTTTTCAAGCTGTGACAGTCAGCTACGACGTCTTTTTCAAGTGTTACGTTGCAACGTCCATTTCAAGTAACTCCCATAACGCTGTGGATGCTACGTTGTAACATCCATTTCAAGCAGCTCCAAGACGCTCTGGATCCTACACTGCAACATCCATTTGAAGTCAGTTCCAAGACGCTCTGGATCCTACACTGCAACATCCACTTGAAGTCAGTTCAAAGATGCTCTGGATGCTATGTTGTAACATCCACTTTAATCAACTTCCAAGACGTTCTGGATGCTATGTTGTAACATCCAATTCTGGATGTGTTTGATACCCAGTGTGGTAACTAAAATGTAATGTAATGCACAAGTGTAAAAAGGCAAGCGAACCCATTCCCCCCCTAACCAATGTCTCCAAGTCCCCCCTAAATGTCCCTTGTCCCCAGAGCAAACCTTAAAAGGTTGAATGACTTATTCAGTCGAAAGGCAAGTGACCCCGTGCCCCCCCCTAACCAATGTCCCCAAGTCCCCCCTAAATGTCCCTTGTCCCCAGGTCAAACCCTAAAAGGTTGAATGACTTATTCAATGGAAAGGATTGTGAGGTAGGGGCGAATGTGACCCTGGGGTAAGGGCAAATGTGACCCTCGTCCCTTATATAGTTCGGGGATTAGACTACCCATGACTATCCAATATATTAGGAATTGTCATAATCCATTGTGAGAATCCTTGTCGACCGGCCAGTACAATGACGCAGGATTTTGAACATTGCCCAACTGTTGAATACTGTTGTTTTATTATAACAGTTATAAAATCGGGGATGAAATATAGACAATCAAAGGCCATGATATTGGGCATATTTACATTTTAATGTTAGATTTCTAGTAGCAATCTATGCGCTTTCTTGGGGATATTTGGGGATCACGGCATAGACCATGATAGGCATAAACCAACAAGAGGTAACAGGGGGATTTTTCCACATTTTTTTACCCGGCAAGCTCATGTACAGTAGGGGTTTCCATAAATGGGGGTGGCCCAATAGCTGGATGATTTATAATGGAAAATCCGATTAACATGGATGATTTAGGGGTACCCCCATTTTAGGAAACCTCCATTTGAAGCTGATTCTCTGCCCACAGGGGTGTGCGGTCATGTCTTGTGAAGAGGACCGTCCCCAATCTTTGAGTCATGTCTGCCATCCAGAAACTAAGCATGGATTTTCCGGGCTTTCAACCAATTTATTTCAAGTTTTCCCAGCCATCCATATTTGATCAATCCAATCATGCTAACTCACCTTCTATGACTCATGTTAAATCCCGGATAGTTCTCTATATTTCTCTATATTTTGATAATTTTTGATATGTTTGATGATGGTTTAATGGTGAAATCCATATTTTGCGGGGACATTCCCCCCGGTGCGTTTTCGAGGCTCACGTTTTGCTGGAGCCCACTTGTTATCTGCACTCGGTGGCGGTAACGCCGCTAGGGGGAGCTGAAATCATGGCCGGCCACCCAGGGACCATCGTGGCGAAAACTAAGACAGCAACGGAAGGCTCTGACCTCACCTGCCTTGACACTGGCAATTTTCCTGACGATTTTCGAGGTGGTAATGGTAAAACTCAAAACATCTTCGATATTTTCGCACATCCCAGGTGTTTTTTGGTGTCCAAGCACTGGATTTTCCAGTTGCCACGGTATCTACACCCCATCCAGGCCGTGTGCTGCGAGCACGGCTGGCTGCTGAGGTAACGGTGAAAGTGGCAGAGGGCTGTCCATCGACGAGCCACTTGCCGCATCGGTGCGACGTGTATGACCCTAGTCATCTCATGGTGGCAACAAACGGCTGGGTGGGGGTGAATGCATATTGTATGTGTGTATATATATATATATATATGCACATAACAATAACACACACACACATACTTATACAGACACACATACACACTTAATTATACAGACACACATGTATATATATATATATATGTTTTTACATATTAATATTACACATGTATACATACATGCGCATACTCGCATGTCTACACGCAGATAGAGTCGCAGCACGGAGGATGATTGGCGGTGAAACCCTACCTTTCATACTTGGCGCACCTATGGGCTCCCACCTTTTTCAGGAAATTCTTTCCGGGCCAAGTCATCATTGGTTTAGCGTCTTGGCATCACCACAAATGTTGCTCGGTCTTGGGGAAGCCATCACCCCAACTAAAAAACATGGCCCGTATTCTATGGGCGCCCCCAACCATGAAAATTCGTCACTTCACGGGCGAATAAGTGCTTCAAATCAGGCTTCAGATTCATTGTAAATTGTCCAGATCCCATTTCTCACCATTTCTCACCATTTCTCACCATAACTCCGATTAAATCTTCAATATTTTGTCTTGTGAATTCGTAGATGTCCTCGTGCATTCGTAGATGCCCCATGAACTCCACCGGAAATCAAAGGCACTGCGCTGGTTTACAATTTAATCCATATCTATACTTCAGGGTATATATATATATCTCTCTCTCTCTCTCTGTCTCTCTCTCTCTCTCTGTGCATACATGCGCAATCACACACACACACATATTATATATCATATCTCACACACACACACATATATATATATATCTCAACATATCCAACTGGGCAAGAAAGATGATGACTACCCGGGAGATACCAACCATCTTGGCACTTTCCAGGCCTCGAGGTTCATCTCTCCTTCGACGGCGCTGCGCCCAGCCGCCGCCCGGTCACGGGCGCCACGGGCGCCGCGTGGCGGGAGACGGTGCCGGGGGCGCGGCCGTGGAGCCCTGCGAATCCGGCGCTGCATCTGCTGACGCTGGCGCTGCTGATGGATGGACGGCAGGTGGGGAAAAAATCCACCGGAGTGGTGGATTTCTGATGATTTTCTTCGATTTTTTGTGACCAATGACTGACTTTCATGATTATAATATATTATAATGTCCTTGATTTTGGACGTTGGTTTCGGATTGTTGGAGGATTTTTGTGGATATGCTCGGTTTGCAGCCACCAGAATTAGGCATAGATTGCACCTCAGTACCGGAATTTTACAAACTTCACCCCAGAAACTTGGAAAATTAGGATGATCACTTCCCCCGATTGAATACGCTCCAGAATTGGCAGTGTATAGTATGATCATACCCTGGGCTGCATCCGAGGCGTCGTAAATGGGAAATAACCTTATCAATAACCCAGTTAAATATTTTTTTAGCACATAAACATGGAATATCCTCAGTGGGTTGTAAACACCTATCATTCCTGGGCCGCACATTCAAATGCAGTGCTTGGATGGTGGATGAGGGATTGCGTGATTTTCAAGATTTTTCACGGGATTTCACATGGCATCACCCCTAGAAAGAAACATAACCCTATCAAAACGCACTAATATGAATCCTAATGTTTTCTGGCCAAACCCTGAATGTTATGGGTTAAATTAGGTTTTTTTTTGGTGGTTAAAGTATGTTAACCTGCCATAATCTTCCTGCAGCCGCAGGTGGACTCCAGCACTGTGCGTTTCGGGCTGCGCCGCATCGAAGCGCGGCAAGGGCAGCTGCTGCTCAACGGGCAGCCGTTGATGCTGTTGGGGCTGAACCGCCACGAGAGTCACCCAAAGGGCGGTGTCTACCTGCCCATGGGGCCCCTTGAGCTGAGGAAATGAAGGACTTGGATGGTAGCCTTGGGCCACCCTGGAAGTGGGGGATCGCAGTTTTTCGAATCTGGGTGCATAGTTAAAGCGTGTTGAAGCCATGAATGGGGAGTTTAGTAGGAACATATTGAGATTTGAGATATTTGATGACCACAAAATAGATACAGGGAAAAAAAACAGCCAGTCCTTTTAAGCCATGGAACCCCTTGGTGACGGAAAATATCAACCCAATGAGTTTCCCACAGCACCAAGCAATGGTAAGGGATTAATGTCAGCTCAGGATTAATAAACCCCTAGTTTACTAATTGGGGGAATACCATTTGTAAAAGGACATATTACATCATATTACTATTTTGGGAACCCCACAATATTAATAAATTGGGGATATACTAATCCAGGGTTGACATTAAGCCAAGAAAGAATCCTCAACTTGTCATAGGCAACTTCTTGAAGACATACAACTGCTGAAACAGCTGGGTGCAAACTTCGTCCGGGGCGCGCACTATAGCTACTGGGAATGTCATGGCGGAGGAAAGGGGTGGTGACCTGTACGCATCAATGTGTTGTCAAGCATTGGAATCCAAATGCGTTTTGGTCGGTAGCGTGGACTTGAGAATTTGTATCCACCCGGGGCAGCATCTTCATGCACATTAGGATGGCCCTGGAATGCCCTGGATATGTGATCCGGTGTTTGAAAGCGGCATTTTCATAGGCAGAGTGGGTTCCCCCCATGAATGAGGCAAGAAGAGACCCCAACTTGGATTCAAACAACTAACTGCTGCCCAGTGGAAAACAACTACCATCTGGTTATTTAACATAGCCATGGAAAATCACCATTTTTAATAGGTAAACCATCTATTTCTATGGGCCATCTATACCATGGCTATGTTAGTCATAACCAGAGGGTATTCTCTAGTGGAAAAACTCCTGGAAAACCGATCAAAAACCCATCAAGACAGGTAGATTTCCTATCCACTTGGAAAGGAGCTACGCCGCCACGAGCCGAGGCCAGGATCAGCGTTTCTTGGACCTTTGTGATGAGCACCTTGGGTGAAGCCCAGTGTCAAATTCCCAACAGATGGCGCAGCCCAAGCGTAATGATATTTCGCTGATCTTCCATGAATCCAGCATTTTCCCTGAGCCTTCATTCTGGATAGATTCATGAAACAACAACTGCATTTTGGATGGATTCTTGGTACATCTTGGCCCATTTCACCATGGTAGACCTGGTAGACCTGGTAGACCGCCAGGCATGGCATATTGGTCTGGGAGGAGACGGTGGCATGGCAACCCAGCTTGGAGGATCTCATGGATGAGACCTTCATGGCGCTTCAGGCGAAAACTATGGCGGCCTGATGATGTTCTTTATAGTTTTTTTTTTTTTAAAGTTTTTAATGGATGCATATACACACACACACATATATATATATACACATAGATGAATATAAACATATGTATATATATATATATGTGCACATACGCACACGCACACACACACACACATATATATATATGTATACATATATCTGTGTGCGTCTTCTTTTCTGATGTGATTTACTGAATTTTATTAGTTTTTCTTTGCATGTCGGTTTCCCATTTTTCCTGGTTTTGATGTGAACATTTATAGTCATAGTCTTTTTTTGGTGCTTATCATTTGATGTAGATCCCAATTTCGGCCTGGGTAGAGCAACAGATCGGCCAGCGGCCATCGAGCTGCAGGATGAACTTCTGCCCCCAAAAATATGACAAAAAACCAGTCAATGTCAACCCAATAAAAACGAATCCCTAAAATATCACCATTTTGATGTGTGTGATTTCAAGAATCCTGAAAAATGCTAGTTGTTTATGGCAGCCAGGGATTGCCCACAAATCATGAACAGGTAGCATAGCCTAATAATTATTAATAGTTTTGGCTACCAAGTCAAGGTAGTAGAAATCACTTGAAATTACCCAAATTGGTAATCCAAAATGGCTGGGACATACACGAACTCAATGGAGGTGGATCTATGGCTGGGAACATCAACGAACTACGGCTCAGTATAAATTGCTGAAACACTCGCTAGGCACGATTATACACATATATATATATATATATAGCATATACATATCCATACATACATTCCATTCCATTCCCTTACATTACCATTACCATGACATTTTACATTATTATTATTATTATTAAATATGTATATATGATCACTAGGCACGATTCCCCTACATAATACCAATATACACACATATATATACATATATATATATATACAATAGTAATAAACACACATATGTATATATAAACACACATATGTATATATAAACACACATATGTATATATATATATATGTATATGGACATCATATGTATTTCCAATCAAACCAAACTTCCGCGAGGCACAGGCTTTGGAGGAGACCATTGATGCCTCCATGAACCATCCAAGTGCCACCTGGCAGTGCCTGGCAGTGGCGCAACAAAAACTCTGCTGAATGGTATAAGAATATCTAATATCTAATATGGATAATTTCTAATAACCAGATAATAACCATGAAAAATATGGGTAATATGAGTTATCCCATCAGAAAAATATGAGTTATCCCAGTTATCCCATCAGATAATATCTAATATGGCTAATATGAGAAACCAGATAATAACCAGATAATAACCATGAAACCAGATAATGAACCTAATATCTAATAGGATAATTTCTAATAACCAGATAATATGAGTTATCCCATTATAAATATTTATAAATTAGAAACCAAAAAACTTATGCTAATCATATCTATTATGTTTATAATCTATAATGGGATAATCATGATCATAATGTATGATAATCATGATGATCATAATGATGATAACGGGATATTTATATAATGCGGGTAAAACAATGCCATAAACCACCCACGACTGGGAATGGTAAACATACCATCTTTAATGACTGGGGGATGGTTTATGGCATTGTTTTACCCACATTACCGGCAACATATTAGATGCTTAATGGGGAACATATGAGTTTCCAAGATTCCAGAATTCTTCAAGCATCAAATTTTGAGTTCTTCCTGACTTTCAGATCAGGCAAAAACTTCAGGTACAGGTTCTTAAACAACACGAAACAAATCAGCGGATTTTCCCATAGTTTTTACATGTTTGATTCAGATTTTTCGAGGCGGCGGATCTCAGGTGATCATTTGGGGTTTCCTCAACGAGGGCGCCTCCAACGAAATCGCCAGCCGCCAGGTGGGGCTTCGAGATGCCAAGAACAATGGGGGATTTTTGGGGATTTTTGGGTTAGGATTTAGTATTTTTGGGGGTATATCATGGTATATAGATGTATATAGATGGTATATAGTTATGATTCATGATTAGTTATGAAACCTTGCTATTTTTTTTCCATTTTTCATGTGCCGCATATATGCATCTATATGCATATGGGATCGTTTGGGTGTCTGAACAAACTTCCGAAAAAAGATGCACGGAAGTATCCTGGATGCTTCCGTTGCTTCCATTCCGTTGCCGTTCCTCCGTTCAGCCTCTTGAGGAACGTCGACGACATGTGCATACTGAAACGATCGAGTTACCCTCTGGTAAACTAACAGTTTGCTATTGAAAATGACCATTTATAGTGGATTTTCCCATTGAACATGGTGATTTTCCATAGTTTTTTGTATGTTTGCCAGAGGGTAAACAGTTACCCCTCAACAATCCCATTGATCACCAGGATGGATCTTCCAAAATCAAAGATTTCAAAAGACATATGAAAACACCATCTGAATCCAACAAACTCTGCAAGCATCATTGAAATAATGCAAATATAATCCAACAATCTAAAAATATATATATAGCGTACTATCTTTCAAAAAACACTCCACATCATTATTTTTAAAGTTGGTGTTATACATCAACCAGTAAAACAATGTAAATCATGGGATTACAATTTACAATGGGATATACCATCTACTAACTGGTGGATTTTGCAACCATCCACAGTATGATAGCCACTTAGACATGTGATTAATCACAACCATCAAACATCAAAAACCAATGGGATATACCATTCAATGGGAATTCCAGGATCCAAAAATGGAGGTACTGTACCATATAAGGCCATATTTTGGGGGATATCCCCTTACATAGCCCTAAGAAATAGGCCTTTTTTCTATGGTAGGTAGCTCCAATAAATCGGATCCAGTTCGTCATGGCCATTGAACCATCTACTAACTGGCAAATCACTTAGAAATGTGATCACCTCAAGTGTGATTCATCACAAGCATCACCCCATCGCAACTGGGTTGCGGCCAAAAGGCCTACGGAACCCTGGCCGCCCTGGCGCGCAGCAAGGATACCTCTCGCTTGGTGACCTGGGCCTCCAGGTGGGCCACGAAAACGAGATGGAGATGGACGGCCAAAATCCCATGGGAAAATCCCATGGGAAAATCCCATGGAAGATCTATAAATGGAGTATATTCATCATGTTTATATTGAACAATCCATTGACCTCAATGATATCAACGGAGAATTTTATCGCCACATTTGATTGCCAGGTAACCATTTATCACCGGGGATTGCATGGAATTCATGGGGATTTTCATGTCGAATCATGGGATATATCATGGGAATATAATGGACATGTAACCAACAATATGTCAATATGATATATAGGGGATGTAGTAAGGTTGATCCAAGATTTTTGCGAAGCCCTACTTTATGAAGGTTTGGGGGGAAGGTTTTGGGGGCCTAATTTAAACCTTGCCAATGAATAGTCAGGGTTTATTACATCATCCGGGGTTGACACTACTGATGGGGAGAAAATTTCTGATGAAAATCCCAGGAAATAAAATTTTGATGAATCTTACTGTATCAGGTTCATTCCCGTCAGTAGTTCTCATCAGAAATTTACTATCATCTCATGGTTTACAGTCCAGGTTCCAGACTGCTCCAGTTCTGGAACATGCGCCCGATGAACCGAACTTCGCAGCACCTTTCCCCAGTTCACCATGCTGGAAAGGGATGGAAAGGGCAGATGCAACTGAAGTGATGACTTACAATGGTTGGAGTATGTTGGACGAATCGGGTTCTGGGTCCCGTTTTTCCGCCAAATCCATCACGATCCATCGGACGTCTTCTCGGATGAAGCCATGATAGGCATAAGACCCGGGATGTGACGTTGGATTTGGCAGATGTCATTGCCTTCAATGACTATCCAGGCGACCTGAGACCTGCTGGAAATTCGGGATCGCTTTTGAATCACCCAGTTATGACCTCAAAAATGGCTTAAGTTAGACAAAGCTCATAGTGTCATAGTGTCATATTGCCCAAAGATCCGTGGTGTTTTTCGGGTTTCGAACTTCCAGCCTTTTTCAGCCGAAAAACTAAGCCACGGCGCCCGGAGGTTGGTATGACGCCTCCGTCATGGAAATCCCCGAGACCTGGGAGAGCTATGCGGAATGGGCGCGGGCCAATCATCCAGGCCGCTGCCAGCGAGCTCGGAGATGGGCCCATGGGGTGCCAGAAAAATCAATGGGAGTTCCCCAAAATAGATTACTGGTGCCATAGTGGTTTATTTCATATTATTTCATAGAACATCTGGTTTTAATATGGATGATTTAGGGGTACCCCCATTAGCATTTTAGGAAAGCTCCATGTGTTGGGATGCTGATGCTGCTTTGCTTCAGCGTGTTTTTACCTGAGAGCTGTTGAACATCAGAGTCTTGTTGCGATGTAAGGGTGTTGGCAAAGTTGTAAAAGTTCCGCCTCGGTGATTTTTCGCGTTTCCAAACCCTCCCAGCAAATTGTTTTTCTGAATCAGAATCCCTTGCACATAATTATATACAATCTAAAGTTAGCCAGTTGAGATTCATTATGTCTGAGCCTGTTTGAGCTGTTTGAAAACTCGCTGTTCCCTGAACATCAAGTGCAAGTGCAGGATGTTGAAATGTAGCATCAAGTACAAGTGAAACAGGTTGAAGTGCAGAACAAAATATGTGTGTGCATCAAGTGCAGGCAAAAGCAGAAGTCAAGTACAAGTAAAAGATGATGAAACATAGCATCAAGTCTATGTACTCAAGTGTAACTGAAAGAAGTTGAAGCGTAGCTTTAAGTGCAAGTGAAAGGGCAAGTGAAAGACGTTGAAGCGCAGCGTCAAGTACGTGTGAATTTCAGAAGGTGCTGAATCAATTGACCATCATTGTTTGGACAGGTGCGATAAACTCCATCTAATATACTCAAGTAGACCACGAAATCAACTATAAGGTGAGATCCCCTGTTATAGGTTGCTTTATAACCCCCACTAACTATAGTTATTTCCTCCATAAACCCAAACGTTAACCAAGCTATGTGCGTCAACTTAGCTATCGTAAACGGGGTTGTTTACCCCCTGATAATCAAACACATCGATGGAACATCTCCGTATTTACAGATGAATTTCCAACTCTATATATATATATACATATATATAAATAAACATTATAAGCCTCCATTTATAGGGGATTTTCCCTTGCCACGTTTGATTAGCACAGGTTAACCAATTTGAGTGCTATATAAATATAACAATCCCCCAAAATCAGAAACTCGGATGAAATCCGGATTGGTAAGTGAACTCTTCGAATTTACCCCGAATTTCCCGATGAAATCGGCGCGTTGACTTCCCAACGTTGGCCTTTTCCGAGGCAAGGCGTTACTGCTGGCCGAGGCTGGTGCTGGTGGTCTGGCGGGCTGGCGCAGTCGTCCTGGAGAGGAGGTGTGGTGCAGCGGCGAAAAGGGGAAGTGTTGGGATTTCGGTGTTTTCTTTTTTGATTGTTTTTTCACTTACCCTCTGGTAAACTAACATAGCTATGGAAAATCACCATTTTCAATGGGAAAATCCACTATAAATCACCATTTTCAATAGCTATGTTAAATTACCAGAGGGTACTGATGCTTAGCAGGGAATAAGGGAATGATCCATAATTAACTATCAATAATCATCCATAATCATCCCATTCGCATCCATTCCCTACGTTTAGCACCAGTAAGTTGATGATTTTTGGGATGAAACATGGCACAAAAAGGGATGTTGGAGCGACTTTTTGTTCTGATTTGGAGATCCAAGAGAAAATTTTGGGCGATTTGATGGAAGATTTGAAGGGTATCATGGGATAGCTGAGGTTTTTTTTAAACGAAAACATGGGGTCTTTAGGACCGATACATTCTTCCGCCACAAAAAAGAAACACATATGGGACATGTTTAGGATAGGTTGGGATATCCATATATATCCATGACATGGACACATTCAATGCGAAACCCTGGAGCAATAAACCGATCAAACCCTGGTTGGACTAAGCTAGACCTTGGTTAATTTTTAGGGTCAACCAAATTCCTGCATCTTTGCAATGAAATAGGTTATATCATCATTCTTGCAGGATTATCCGCTGTTGCTGTAGGTTCCACAACCTTTCCATTGCTTGCAAGCCACTGTGGGTGACGGGTGGGTTGATCATGCTATCTTTTTTTGGTTTAACAGCTGCAGTGATGATCCTTTGATGCTCAGAAATGTAGCCCCCAGCCGGTGCGTTGACTCCAAATGCTCGGGGAACTGCGAGTTGTTTTGTTACGAAATTGCGCTATGTATAGGGGCATTTTTGATGTTACTCTGCATGCATCTCCATTTTTTTGTGCCGCATTGTGCCCCTCCGTTCTCTCGGGCTTCAGCACCTGCAGTCTATGGCCCCAAAGATGTGATTCCATCATATTCCATCCTCTACGGCCCTACATCCATCATGGTTTCCGGGGGTGCTAAACTGCTAAGGCTGGGATGAGGAAGTGACAAACCCATTGACACAGAATGTATATGTTTGTAGCTAGGATATACCCTCCGGTAAACGTTTACATATCTATGGAAAATCACCATTTTTGATGGGTAAATCCACTATCAATGGCCATTTTCAATAGCTATGTTAGTTTACCACAGGGTACATCCCACATGCAACTGAGTAATGTTTTGGTGACCTTCTTCAGTTTTCAGGATTCAAAGTGGTTGACCTGAAATGTTTTGGAACTTCAGGACATGTGGTCCGAAGAGCGGCAAGCCTCCATCATAGGAGCGATGGTGGTGATGCTGGTGATGGTGCTGTGGGGTTGTTTTTTTTTCGCCCAACAACCTGCTATAGCAACACCCACAAAGAGAGGAAAGTCAAGTCCAACAACAGTGACTAGTGGTCAATTTTACCTGGATCTTTTTGGGCTTAGTCTGCTGAATTTTCAAGGATACCTTCAGAACTGTGGGGACAAATGACCTGCAGAACTCTTTTTCTTGCCCATTTAGATGTGGAATTTTGGGCTTTTGGGCCAGAAGTTGGGCCAGAATTTCAAACGCCATGACTCTTAGTCCCAACAATCCGGAGAGAGAGGGATATGGCTCCTCCCAACTCCTTGGGTGGGACGGTTCAGATTTCGAAACGAGAACCAGAGTTGATATGAGTTGATGGTAAAATATGGGTTAACAACGCCCCATTGAAGCTCCACCATTCTATCCATTTTTCATGTTTTTTTTTTCTCCCTCCTGTTTTTTTCATGAAGATTCCATTATTCCGGATTTCTTGGCAGATTTCTTGGCAGATTTCCACCATTCGGAGCCACCATAACGACCCGACCGTGTCATGGCTCGGGTCATGGCGCCAGGGGCCACAATCTCAGCCGCTATGGCTTCGGGATTTAGTGCCGTGGTGCTGTGGCAGTTCGCCGACTGCCGGGTGGATCCTGCTCTTTTTGCCGTGCCGTCGCTGGAGGAGCTGCTTGGAGGATTTTCGAATTCCGATCGAGATCAGAATTCGAGATCAGAATTATAGTTTAAGTTGATAGATTGATAGCTTATTGATAGATTGACAGTTGATAGATACTTTTGAACTTACTTTAATTTACCTATGTATCTTGACCTGTTCAACGAGAAGAATCCGGGAATGTTATCATTGTTGATCCAAATTGTCAGGAAATTGTGGGTGATTATTTCGGGTCAAGGTTTTTGGGCTGCTGTTTTTTATCCCATCCTCTGTTCATATACCAAACAGCCCTCAGAAAGCATGATGGGATTTGATGGGATTAGTGGTAATGTGTGTATGGTATCCGATGCTATCCTGTTCCAAGATGTTTTAAACAGTGCAGGGTCCAAGGTTAGCCATGCTCTTGCCATGCTTTAGCTATGTGAACTTTAGATAAATGGGCTAGCTTTGAGATGTCTTGAGCAGTTTTCATGGAGGAAGAGAACTTGGGTTCAAGCCTAGCCATTATGCCCGAACACAACACCACGCATAGCTTATTTCAGCATCAGCATCATGGTTCCAAACAACTGATACTGTATGATTTGTGACATTGAATCCTTATTGCTACAGCATATCAGTGTATGATCTGTATGTTTGGAACAGTTTTTCCCCACATTTTGTTGACTACGTAGTGAGCGGCCACGAAGAACGAATGGCAATCTTTCCCTTTGCGAATTTGCAAGTTGCATTTATCTTCAACAGTACCGGTTCCCATTCCCAAGAAACAGAACTCTTTATCTTCTTGAAGGTCTTAGATCTCCCATGGTTTGCTATTACTGTATAGATTCGGTTTACTGGAAGACCTGCCGGAATCCCCCATAATATGTGATGGGATACGTGTTTCTGGATTTTCCGAACGAAACCAAACCATTGATATGCCATTGATCAATGTGGCCATGGCAGCGGTCTTCTTGGATTATCCACCATAGTTCGATGATTTTCCGAGCGAACTAAGTAACTAACCCGCCATGGATAGGGAGTTTTCATTGCCATGTGGGTATGGATCAATACCTATTAATACCATTTTTAGGGGGATGAACATCCATCTACCAGCTATTTTGATGTGAACTACAAGGGTACAAGGGTTTTGACACACTGCCATGTTAACATGTTACGATGACCGCGGGAGATCCAAGCTTCGACGCCCCAAGGCTCCCAGGGCTCCCGGAGCCGTTGCTGAACGTCTCCGAGTCAGCCGAGTGGATGGAACGTCTGGCGGTTGGCTATCAGATCACCAACAGCCCTTTCGGTGGCTCGGCGATGGCCGCGATATGCCGCGATGGCCGGAGGTTTCAACCAAGCCCCTTTTTGGATGATGCAGCTTTATATAGCTTGATATGATTTGTGCTGCCTGAGAATTTTAAAACAGGCGATAGCATGCGATAGCCCGTCTAAAAAAAATGCAATTTTGGTTGGGGACAACAAGGTCTTAGAACCATCCGATTTGGGAGTAGCATATTTTAAAGTCAGAGCCACATTGCTGATCTTTGTATGTGTTCAGTTCCGTTTTCCATGAAGTCACAATTCCAATGGTCAATGGTACCCCTATATTGTAGTCAACTCAGAATATACCAACCCAGTTGATATGATGGGTGGTATGGGTCACCACGAACAAGATCAATCCCATTACCCTCTGGTAAACATACAAAAAGCTATTGAACATGGCCATGGAAATAGTGGATTTACATGGATTTACCCATTAATAGCATGGTGATTTCCCATAGTAAACTTTGTATGTTTACCAGGCCGGGTCATTTGGGGTGGTTTGTTAAGGGTTTCTATTGTCCTCCGTGATCTAAGCCATTCTAAGCCCATTTGAACACAATCCCAAACAGGGCATGTTGATCGCCAGACCTCCTGTGACTGCAGGTTTTCACCAAGCACTACGTCCACGCAATTTGAACAACAAGGGGCTGGTCTCGATCTCCAGGTGCCTTTTTTTCGGGGAAAAGAACAGCAACAAAAGGGGGCAATTGGTACTCAATGGTGACCTCCACCATAGCTGGTTAAGATTAGAACTTATTGGACGCCCTTATCATTGGGGAGTTATAGTTATCACACCCCAGTTGTAGCTGGGAGAGGCCTCCGCAAGCATCAGATTCGGGACAGAAACTTGGAGCAAAAAACATCCATTTCCATGTATTTTTGCCAGTACCCTCTGGTCATCGCAATGGCAAATCAATGATTTTGATGTGCAAATCAGTTGTAAAGATAGTTTTGTCCATTGCTATCTTAGATTGCAGGAGGTTCTCCATGGTATCGCCCGCACAGGCAGCACAAGAAGTTGTCCTTCTACACCGCACAGGCAGGGTGGCTCGTGGCGAAACGCCAAACCGTTAATTTTTGACCCCGCTGCCACTATACACACCGATACGTAGGTAATGGTGCTGTAGGTGGGTAGGGAGATAGATTCGATAGATGATAGATGGGAGAACAGCGCTGTCTGAATGAAATTTGTGAACACAGACGTATCCATTACACGTCTCACTCTCTCACCCTCTCTACATATGCAGGTGCTGATTTATTATGATTTAATTATGAATAGCTAGCGGTTTTGGAGGTTACACGGATGTGCAGACTCGTCAATGATGCTTCTGCATACGAATAATCCGTTCCATGCAAACTACCCATCCCGTTTCAATCCGGTTATGAGCGTTGTTTGTTTGAACTCCCCATCAGTGTTGAGCAAAATGATTGAAACTGCAGAAGAGCACTTCCCATTTTGCATAGAGCGTTTTCCATTTTGCATTGATGCAACTTGAAAGTCTTGCAGACTTGAAGCACATTCCAATCTCATTTTTCACATTTAAGTCGATTGATCAGCTGCCTTTTGAAGCTTCAAATCCAATCGCCATCGTGAAGAAAGGCGTGAGGTGCGAACTGAGGAGGTGGGAAATAGGTTGTGGCTCCTGCACAAAAGCAGGTTATGAGCCCAACGCTCGACCAATAGAAGAAATGGACCAAGGTCAACGTAGAAGGAAGGCAACAGAAAAGGAGTTGCGACAAGGAATGGAAGAGATGCAGAAAGCAAAGGAAAGGTTTGAGAGAGAGGCAGAAGAAGGACAGGAATTGGCCCTAGAAGATGGAAAGGAGGTTGGTAGTAAGGAAGAGGAGAAGAAAAGGTTGAGGATAGAAGATGCCCCAACGGAGTCGTTAGAAAAAGTGAAAGACACCCAGGGTAAGTCAAGTCCAATGCCTAAGACCTCCCCTGCCGCCATCACTCCAGCCCGTCCAGGTTCAGCAGTTCCGGAATCCACTGCTTCCAGAGCCTCTGAAGTTCGTCCACGATCAGAGCCAAGGATCGAGGACTCAGAAAAGCCAGCTCAGGTGGACCATCAGAGGACTCCACCACCAGGGTCTGGGATGGGTAGGGGTGCTGCTAGCAGTCAGGCAGAAACGCCCCAAGTTCCAGTCACTCCTGAGATGCAAACACCACTTTTTTCGGAAGAACAGTTGCGGCAGATGGCACTGCTGCATAGTCAAGCTCCATGGTTGTACCAGGAACGGCCATCTCGCACGTTTTTCCCATCAATTCGAAGACCATCCTTTCTAGACAGAGAAGAAGCTAGGTTGGATGCTGAATCAAATGAACTAGCGGTGATGAAGTCATACATGAAAGACCTGATAGCACAAAATGAAGAACTCACGAGAAGGTTACACGTTGTAGAGTCCAGCTTGCAACAGGGTGGAACAGACCCAGAAGTTGATCTGTCATTCTCCACTCCGAATGGCAGCAGTCGAGATGAAAGAAAGGAGGCTGAAAGACCCCCGAAGGAGGCTGAAAGACCACCTGAGGCTGATGGAGGACCAAATAGAGGTGAGCCTTTTGAAGCCGAAAAAGGTGCGTCGTCAACGCCGATTCCTCCGAGAGGAGCCACGGAATTTGCGGAGAAGTCGATGGAATTCATGGTCCTCATGATGGAGAACATGAAAGAATTGCAAAGAAAGTTCAATGAAGATCGAGATGAAACAGGAGCGGTCAGAGGGATCGAGGTTGTTAGAGCGGGTCCACATGATTTACCGGCTCTACCTGTCTGGAGCTCAACTCAGGCTCCCTTGCAACTCACAGACTGGCTGCTGCTGATCGAACCGGTGGTCTCCGATTTGTCGGCCACTGCAGAGACTTGGTGGAAGCTGGTTCTCAAAGAGGCTGAGGTCTGGTATCAGGGGCATATGCAGCTGTCTCCTCTTGAAAGGCTTCAACAAGGACGAGAACCACCACCATCCTTGGTTCAAGAGAAATGGCAACGCCTAGAAAGGCGAGTGGCGGCGATGATGTTGCAGGCCGTCCCTGAACAAGTCAGAGAGGAGCTTGTGTCAAGTAGGAGAATGTCTGTCTTCTCTATCATCACGCACCTCTACGTGACGTACTGCCCAGGAGGAGTGTCTGAGAAACATACCCTCCTCAAAAGTCTTGAAGAACCTTCTGAAGTCAGTTCTTTAAGTGAGGCGCCTACTGCTTTGAGGAAATGGCTTCGATGGCGCCAGCGAGCCACTGAGATCGGCGCGACCATGCCGGACCCAACACTGCTAGCGCGTGGATTGCTGAAGATGACTCGCAAGGTTTTGGAGTCCAATCGGGAACTGCAGTTTCGTGTTTCCCTAGCACGACATGGCCTTGGCATTGACACGGTGCCCACTATTGACAACGTCACAAAGTTTGCCATGCACTTGCTTTCGGAATGTGAACAACTGTCACAGATGGAAAAGAAACCGCCTGCATCAAACGCCAAGGTGGAGCCAAAGATCAAGTCCATGGAGCACGAGAAGGAAGAAGGCAACAAAGGGAAAGGAAAAGGAAGGGAGCGAAGTGGTGAGGAGGAGAAAACCGATCGTCAAAGGGTCAAGTGTCGATTCTTTCTCACTACAGAAGGCTGCCGTAAAGGTCGTGATTGTCGGTTCTCACACTCAGAGAAGGATGGCAAGAGGCGATGCTACACTTGTGGCTCCACGGAGCACATGGCTCCAGATTGTCCAAGGAAGGGCACTGGCGAAGGATCGCCGCCAAAGCCAAAGGCTGCAAAGATGGACGGAGAAGGAACACAAAGCGCAGGGAAGCAAAGAGAAGAAGGTGGACCAGATTCAGAGACGATGAAGGGCCTCATAGAGGAGGCCAACAAAATGCTGCGGTCTTTGACTTCTGCCTCAGCGTCTTCAGGCTCTTCAACCACATCAAGAAACGATGAAGATGGTCGAAGTGAAGTGTTGTCCCGCCTTCAAGCTCAGCTCAACTCACTGAAGGCGTTCAAGCTTGGTCGCATCAGTACAGGCCAAGGAAAAGGTTTGATAGACAGCGGTGCAACTCATCCTCTTCGTTCATCCAAAAGTGAGGAGGAGCACTCGAGCTTGAGGGAAGTTGAGGTCACCCTTGCAAATGGAGAATGTGTTCGGCTTCATATGACATCAGCTGGTTCAATGATCACAAGCGATCAGAACATTGAGCCCATTGTCCCCATGGGACTGTTGATTGACTTGTTGGGATGTGAAGTCTCTTGGAAAAGGGGTGTCTTGCAATTGAAACACCCTCAAAGAGGCCTGCTACATGTAGAAGATTGCGGCGGATGTCCACAAGTTACAAGGAAGCTGGCTCTTGAGTTGATCTCAGAGATTGAGGACGCCAAACGAGGAGTACAACTCAATCGGATCTCTTTTGAGGAGGAGGTTCAATGGATGAATCAGTTGATCTCGGTTCATCCGATTCTCTCTGGCCTTCCAGATTGGCTGAAGAAGCGGCTTGTTGTGGAACCTGCAGATTGGAGTCACATTCCAGCGAATAGGAGACAAAGGAGGACGATGAGACAAGAAGGCTTCGTTCTTCATCTCTACTCTGGTGATGAAAGTGGCTTCACTCTGAAGAGGTCACTCAAAGGACAAGGAGGGCGAGATAGGTTGCTCCTTGAGATCGACAAGAAACATGGTCCTGCTCATGACATGGAAAAAGACTCAGGACCATATCCGAGTTTGCTTCGTGCGGCTTTGGAAGGGAAGCTACTAGCTGTGGTTGGTGGCCCCAATTGTCGAAGCCGAAGTGTTTTGCGCCACAGACCAATTGAAGGACAGCCTGATGCTCCACGTCCGATTCGGAATTGGGGAGGAGGAGAATTTGGAGCGTCATGGGCCAATCCAAGGGAACGCGCTATGTTACGAGAAGATGATGTCCTGATGTGGCGCATGCTGTTCTTGTTCATGGTTGCCGAGTATACAAGAAAAGCTCAGCTGAAACCTGATCCAGTACACTTGGTGCTGGAGCAACCAGCATCACCAAAGGCATATCAACCGGATGTCGTCTCCTTCTGGGACACTGCAGAATGGCAAGGTCTTCGCAAGGAGTTCGAGCTCAAAGAAGTGACGTTCAACCAAGGAAAGTTGGGAGGTCTTGCTCCAAAGCCTACGACACTGGGAACCACGTTTGACATGTCTATGGAGGAGTTTGAAATGCCTCCCCAACAACCTGAACGGCATGTCACCAGCTCCAAACAGTTGGAACGCTGGGCACCTGGTCTCATGAATGCAATCAGTGCTTCCATCATCAAAGAAGTCTACAAGCAGAGCCCTCAGCTGAAGGTTCTTTCGTGGGATGAACATGTGAGGTTTGGACACGTGCCGTATCGCAAAGATTGTTTTGTGTGTCAGCAGTCAGCCCAGCAAGTCTTCCCACATCGAAAGAATCCTTTTCCACAACCAGGAGTTTTAGCCCTTGACACTTGTGGGCCACTGCTTCCCGCAAGTGATGTCGGAAGCTGGAAGTGCCGGTATTTCCTTGCCGGGGCATATACTTTCATGGTTCCAAAGGGTTCTTCGAAGATGACACCTCCTCCAGAAGAAGAAGGAAATTTAGATGCAGCCCCCGCCCTTGAAACCGGCGAGGTGGGCTCGGACGGTGAGGCCGTGGCCCCTGCGCAGGAGTTGCAGGGACCCATTCGGCTCCCGTCTGACGGTGAGGCCGTGGCCCCTGCTGAGGATGTGCAGGGACCCATTCGGCTCCCGTCCGGTGGTGACGCTGCGGCCCCTGCGGAGGATTTGCAGGGACCCGTTCGGCGCCCACCCGTGGGCGAGGCCCCAGGTGATCTTGCTCCTGAAGGGCCCCCACAAGAAGAGGAGGAGGAAGACAAGGAAGAAAAAGGGGTGGAACAGGAGGAGGCAGAGATCCGTCTGTTCAAGCTGGTTCTGCCGTTGAGATCAAAGAAGGCTAAAGAAGTTACTCGAGCTGCCATGGAAATGATCTTGAAGTTGAAAATAGATGGATACCATGTGAACAGAATTCACAGTGACAGAGGTCATGAGTTCCTGGGCTCCTTTGAGACTTGGATGAAGTCCCGTGGCATCATCCTCACCAAAACATCGGGAGATGACCCGAAGGCCAACGGGAGGGCAGAAGTGGTGGTCAAATCCGCCAAGAATCAAGTGAGAAGGATTCTGCTCCATGCTGAGGTGGACTCATCTTGGTGGCCTTGGGCATTGCGTTACCTGAATGAGGTTTATCGATGCCAGCGGTTGGATCAAGCACCTGAGTTTCCTCGGTTTCTCCAAGATGTGCTGGTGAGGAGGCGACAGTGGAAAAAGAAAGCCTTTGAGCCCACGGTTGAAACCGCCAAGTACTTGTGCCCAGCGCCAGAAGATAATGGGCACTGGATCAAGGTGGGTGACGAACCGCCGAGGGTGACTCGATGCTTCATGAGGAAGGCGCTTGAACATCCTGATGAAGGAGTATGGCTGGCAGTAGAAAGAGAGGTGGCAGATGCTCTGACAAAGCGTCGGCGACTGAGAGGAAAGACTACAGTCAGAAAATTGAGGATGACAGAAGAAGACGAAGAAGATGATGTAATGAAAGTGGCCAAGATGAGAGTTCAGTTCACAAAGGTTGTCGAGGAGGAGATGAGGAGCATGCTTGATGACGACCCAGAACTGGTCTCAGAAGAGATCGAGATCTTGGCCAGGCTGAAAAAGATGCTGAATGCGGCAGAAGGAGGAGAGGACGACGAGGTGTTGCAGACTCGCATCATCTCACCTCAAGAAGTATCAAAAAGATGGAGTGAGTGGCTCCCAGCCATAGAAGCGGAAGTCAACTCCCTCTTGCAAGAAAAGGAAGCTATGGAGGAGATCAGTGGGAGCAGACTGAAAGAGCTGCTTCATGAAGCAGAGGAGAATGGCGTGGCTGTGGAGTTTTTGCCTTCAAAGTTGGTGTTCACGAAGAAGCCTGGAAAGAAGGGCGGTCGGCCCAAAGTAAGGTGGGTCATCTGCGGAAACTTTGAACAGAAACGAGATGACGAGTCCACCTACTCTAGCGGGGCGGATGCTGCTGCTTTGAGGCTTCTCCTGGTCACTTCATCGAGGATGCAGTGGACAGCCGGCACCATCGATGTGAAGACAGCATTTTTGAATGCTGTCATGGATCAGCAGGGCCAAAAGACTTTGCTCCTCGTCAAGCCTCCACAATTGTTTCTGGAAAAAGGCTACATGAAGCTTGGCACCTACTACCTCCCCAAAAGGGCAGTCTACGGCTTGCGACGCTCTCCAAAGCTTTGGGGTGAATGCCGAGACGAAGGCCTGGAGTCGATGGAGATAGAAGTGGAGGAAGAGACTGGTCAAAAAGTCCTCTTGGAGCTGCTTCCTCTTGAATCAGAACCCAACTTGTGGAGAATTCAGTCGAAAGAGGACTCAGAATTGGAGAACGAAGATTCTGCTCCGCTGCCATTGAGAGGTCTTCTGATGACTTATGTCGATGACATTTTGGTCACCGGCAGTTCTGCAGTAGTCCAAGCTGTCATGGAGAAAATCAGAAGCACGTGGACGACTACGGAACCAGATCAAGTGAATGAAGTGCCCATCAAGTTCCTAGGAGTGGAGATCTCGAAGGTGTTTGATGAAAAGAAGGGTCGAGACTTATGGTATATGAGTCAAAGCTCATACATACAAGACCTTCTGGCTCAAAGCGAGAAGGAAATTTCCGAGAAGAAGGTCCCCATCACCAGGGATCAGGGCCAACTTCCAGATCAGGAGGAACACCGTACTCCTGAACTCGTCAAGCTTGCTCAGAAAGCAACAGGTGAGATGCTTTGGCTTGTCACTCGCACCCGCATTGACCTGATGTATGCGGTCTCAAAGATGGGATCAAATGTAACCAAGTCACCAAGGAAGGTCCTTCAGATCTATGAGCAGATCAAGGGCTACCTCAAAAAGACCGTTTATCATGGTCTATGCTTTGACGGAGCTGCGCCTGAGATGATGATGATTGAGGCCATGGCAGACGCAAGTTTTGCGCCTGATGGTGATGTAAGCCATGGAGCCTTCATCATCGAAGTCGGCCAATGCCCAGTTTTCTGGAGGAGTGGGCGTCAAAGCTTTGTCACACTGTCCACTGCAGAGGCTGAGATGATGGAAGTTATAGAGAGCATGGTAGCAGGTGAAAGTATAGGTGCCATAGCTGATGAGCTGTTTGGATCTCTCTCTCGCAAAAGCTGGACCGATTCACAATCTGCCCTGGCGATTTTGACCACAGATGGCGGCTCTTGGAGGACGCGACACCTCCGTCTGAGAGCTGCAGCAGCGAGACATTCCATTGCTCAAGGAATGTGGGTGATCCAGCATATGGCTGGGTCGAAAATGACGGCAGACATCGGCACGAAACCGCTTGCTTCAGAAAGACTCAAGCAGCTCAAGGAAGAAATGCACATGGTAGAAGTTCCCCATGCGAAAGTGGAGAATGTGAACCACGCTCCGCTACCATTGCAGAAAAAACCCGGGGAATTGAAAGAAAGATTCAGTGGAGAAGAGGAGATTAAGAAAGCAGCGTCAATTGTGAGGCTGCTCACCCTTGCGGCCGTTCTTTCGGTTGCGAAGAGCGAGGATGAAGATGAAGATTGGTCAGAAGATGGCCACAGCCAAGAGTTTACAGCCATGATGGTGATCTTTGCTCTGGTCATCGTGGCTGTTACTCTGTTGTGTCAAAAATTCTGGGTTCTGCTGCGAAGCCAGTTGCACCTGAATAATCAGAATACCAAAGGGAAAGAAGAAAAGGGAAAAGACGGTGACGCCGTGGCCCCTGCAGAGGATGTGCAGGGACCCATTCGGCGCCCGTCAGGCGGCGACGCCGTGGCCCCTGCAGAGGATGTGCAGGGACCCATTCGGCGCCCGTCAGGCGGCGACGCCGTGGCCCCTGCTGAGGAGATGCAGGGACCCATTCGGCGCCCGCCAGGCGGCGACGCCGTGGCCCCTGCTGAGGATGTGCAGGGACCCTTTCGGCGCCCGCCACGCGGTGAGGCCGTGGCCCCTGCTGAGGAGTTGCAGGGACCCATTCGGCTCCCGCCAGGTGGGGCCGTGGCCCCTGCGGAGGAATTGCAGGGACCCATTCGGCTCCCACCAGTGGGCACGGCACGGGTTGAGACATCATCTCCCCAGCTGCCTCCACAAGTGGATGTGGCCCAGGTTGAGCAGACAGCTCCTTCGGTCTTCCCACAAGATGAGATATCGTCGATCTCCTCATCTGGAAGCAGTCCGCCATATCGCCCCGTTGATGAAAGACACATCCCAGATTTCGATGTGGAAAGAGCATTAGAAGAGATCGCATCGGAAGAAGCAGAACTATATGAGGAAGCGCGAGAAAATCCAAATCAATTCCAGAATGATCAACATGGTCCTGAAGTCTCCCAGCCATTTTTCCAGGTATGGACTACCAGATTTGGGGTTGTGTACCACCATCGACGCAACTGCAGGTACCTAACCTCATCTCAAACTGGAGCCTGCAGAGAATCGACATGGTGCTGGCTCTGTTGGGCCATTAGCTTGAGAACAAGGGGACGACCCCCTCCTGGTGTTGAACTCTGGATTAATGCATGGGGCCACGATTATCATGTGGACCCAAGATGCCCTCGCTGCGACCCTCAAAAGACTTTTCGAGCGTGCCAGAATTGTGAAGAAAACATCGCAGGCTAATTCACACATTTCCCACTGAAAAAAGGCAGTTTGGGCCTTGAACAGTTGGAATAGTCTGACGACATTCCAAAGGAGGAGTGCAGAAGAGCACTTCCCATTTTGCATAGAGCGTTTTCCATTTTGCATTGATGCAACTTGAAAGTCTTGCAGACTTGAAGCACATTCCAATCTCATTTTTCACATTTAAGTCGATTGATCAGCTGCCTTTTGAAGCTTCAAATCCAATCGCCATCGTGAAGAAAGGCGTGAGGTGCGAACTGAGGAGGTGGGAAATAGGTTGTGGCTCCTGCACAAAAGAAGAAACAAACCAAGCATTTCTGGTGCTTAGAGACTTAGAGAGTCTCATGTTTCAAACTTTCTGCTTAAGAACATCTTAAACATCTCCGATACTCACTTAGTCAATGCTAAGAAAATTAGAGTTTCCCAGCATTTTTCACTGTTTTATCATGTTTTGTGACCATCCCATATTATCCCCCTCTTCTTTGACCCCTGGCAGCACCAGGCCGGTTTCCGCCTCTGTGACGCTTCCGTTGCTTCGGTGGTGCCTGGCGTGCCGCTGGCACCGGCGTCTGAAGAGCTGGTGGAAGTGAGAGCGCTGGAGCAGGGAGGTGCCAGCGGAATGGGGCGATTTTTGAGGCAAAACATGGGGAGACTCTCAGGAGACTTGTGGAGGAATGTGGAGAATTCAAAAATTTTGATGGGTGAAATTTCGGTGATTTTTTCAAATATATATAAATAGATTTTAAAAAATAAATACATAAATATAATATATAATATAATAGAATAGAATAGAATAGAATAGAATAGAATAGAATATAATATAATAGAATAGAATAGAATATAATATAATGTAATAATATATATATATACACATTTTATGGCAAATTGTTTGATACGACTCATAGAAATGCCAAAACATGGGCTGCAATGTTACGCGCTGACACCATCGTTTGCCCAAGAATTTACAAGACATTCATGTATCTTAACATCCATATCATGACATGTTGCTCAGCAAAACATGAGTGTTCTTTGAACCTTTCAGTGGAAAAAGGAGCGGAACGGTGCATGATCATACATCTTCCATCTGCATCATACCAACACAATTCCAATATGAAAACATGGAAACTGTAACCCGATTAATTAGAGATATATATCATAACATGAGGGATATGTGTTCTGCTTTCAGAACCACCTAATGAATCATCTTTTCAACACATATCTTACTATAACGATCGAAACATGTTGACCCGCATCACATGATCATCTACGTTGACATATCTTACTACAACAATCAAAACATGTTGACATGCATCACATGATCATCTAAGTTGGAATATTGATCATCATGCTTGGCCGTCCCGCAGTACTCGTACAATAAAATAGCGGTTCACCAGGGTATGAGGGCGTGGCAGCTCCTCTTGGACTGGCACACGCCAGCCGAGCGAAACCCACTCACTAGCTGTGCTGTGGCTTCGTGCAGAGAGGTGCAGTGGGTGACCGGAAAAACACACAATGGAAAAAAAGGATTAGCTACCGGACCGAATAAATTGCATGATTGTAAGCTTACTATGTTCCACCTGACCTTTCAAAAATACATATCATTCCCATTTAGGGTGGGGGGGTTGGGGGGTATCTTGATGGTTCCTCATCAACACATGATGATGAAAATGATGATGATGATGATAGTGATGATGATGATGTTGATGTTGTTGATGATGATCATGATGGTGACGATGATGATGTTGATGTTGATGTTGTTGATGATGATCACTGCGAGTCCGGGCAAACGATGGCGTCGGACCGTAATGTTAGGTAGTAAAACAAAATTTAAGCAATAGGATTTGTTATGCCCAATCTTGCGAAATTTTGACGGATGAAATTCCAACCATGAATTCATATGGGTGGTTTATGGTTGCTTTACTAAATTGGAACTCATGTCCTGCACTTCGACCATTTAAATCTTAAACCAATGATAGCTGAGTTGGTGGTATTTGGTTGGCTACGTTGACTGCTGGCTTCATAGTTGATATCTCTATTCTAGCCCGAGGGCACGACATGCTACAGGGTGGGTCCCCTGTCAATTGTCTCAACTGATTGGTTGGCACTTTTAACGTAAATATGACTTTCATTTGATCGGTTAAGTGGTAGAAACCTCCAGGAAATCCATTTTTCCATCCCAAGAAGAGGTCAACGCTTTAAATTTTCACTGAAACACATGGCAAACTATGGGAAGCGATCTTGAAAGATCATTTGCCTCTCTTGCTTTGAAATTTGGTGGTATAAACCAAAATAATGGGGCGCACTATTTTTCCTGGGTATTCTTTTCCCCTTTCAACGAGATTTTTTTTCCCCGATCATCCTTTCACAATGAAGCCAGCAGGCAAGCAAGCAAGCAAGGAAGCCAGGCAGGCAGCAGGCAGGCAGGCAGGCAGGCCAAGCAGGCCAAGCAAGCCAGCAAGCAAGCAAGCCAGGCAAGGAAGCAAGCAAGCACGCAACTGAGCAACCCAGCAAGGCAGCAAGAAAGCAAGCAAGCAAGCCAGCCAAGCCAGCTGAGCCAGCCAAGCCAGCCAAGCCCGCCAAGCAAGCCAAGCAGCAAGCAAGCAAGCAAGCAAGCAAGCAAGCAAGCAAGCAAGCAAGCAAGCACGCACGCACGCACGCACGCACGCAAGCAAGCAAGCAAGCAAGCAAGCCAGCAAGCAAGCAAGCAAGCCAGCCAGCCAGCAAGCCAGCAAGCCAGCAAGCCAGCAAGCCAGCAAGCAAGCAAGGGGCAAGGGGGCAAGCAAGCCAGCCAGCCAGCCAGCCAGCAAGCAAGCAAGCAAGCCAGCCACCATAAGCAAAGTGTTGGGCCAACCGTATTCGGAAAAACTATAAACCAACTTCCAATATAACAAAGCAACCCTCAACCAACCCTAAACCTTACTTATCCAAACCCTAAGCGAACTTTAAACTGTAAACTAACTGGCACTAAATAGTAAAGAAAGCTTTAATGCGATCTTTGACCAACCCTAAAGAAACTCAAAATAACAACAACACCAAAGCTTAGATTTAGATCTGTTTTAAAATCAACCATAAATAAATGTTGAACCAGCTCTAAAGAAAAACATTGACCAACCTGAAATAGAAATATAAATTGACCCTTAGTAAAACACCAACAATATTGAAATACCCCCTGAAACCACCCTCAAATAAACTTTCATTAAACTTTCAACCAACCTTCAATAGACCGCACATCAACCCTAAATAGATCTCTAACCAGCCCCAAACCAATTCTAAACCGAACCGTAAACCAATTTAAAACATAAAGTGCACCGGCACTACATCGACCCTAAACCAACTTGAATCAGCCATGAGACCAACGTTAACAAAACCCTCAGCAACCTCAAATAAATTTCCGAACAACATTCAACAAAAATTGAAACCAGCATTCCATAGCCACCAAACCAGCTCTAATCAAACCTTAAGCCAACCCCAAATCAACCCTGAACCAACCTTAAACCGATTAGAAAGAACCCGTGAATCCAACCCCAAAGAAAGCCTTAAAGCAAACTATCTATATGTATGTATGTATGTATATATATATACATATTAAATAAATGACAAAAATAAATCCTAAAACCCTCACGAAGGAAACTGCACGCACACCTTAAAGTCAACCCCCAAACCAACTTTAAATTTTCAACCAACCTCAAATAAACCCTGAAACGAATGCCAAATAAAGGGTTAACCCAACCCAAAACAAACCCAAATCCAAACCTAAAAGACACATGAATTTTCGACAAATTCCGAATCAAACCCGGAACCGGTTTTAGATAAAACTTTGCACCAACCTTAAACCAACCAGCAATAAACCACTGACCCAACCCTGAATCAACCCTAAACCAAACCGGAGGAGAAATTAAACACATCTTGAATCTTAGACCAAACACTAAGCACGCCAAAACCAACACCCGAAAAAATGTTAAATAAACATTACGCCAGCGTTAAATAAATCCAGAGTAAACCTTAAGCTGACACTAAACCCACTTAAACTACACCCTAAGTAAATTTTAACTACAATTTCAAAGCGGCCTTGGAACACAACCCTAAACCAAATCTAAACAAAACCTTACACCAAACTTAAACCAACCCTGAACATATCTTAGAAATGCAAAACATTCCAAATACCTTCACCCAAACCGAAACAAATCCTACAGCAACCCTAACACCATGCTATTTGAACCAACCCTAAAATTAAGCGGGCTCCTAGCTAAACCGCAAACAAACCCTAAACAAAATATTGCACCAACACTAAATTCACGCCAAACAACCGCTACACAAACACCATTTATAAACCAACTTTAAGCCGACCCAACCCACGATACCGATACCTTTAACCAACCCCAAGCACACACCACAGCAGCCCCAACAACACTTCTAGCTGAACCAACCCCAGATTGCTGCTAGCTCCAAAAATTTCCGATCCCGGCAGAAATAAGAGTTTCTAGTTCCAAAATGCTTGACTTACCATCAGTTTCTAGCTCTAAAATGCTGCAATTACCGTAGAAGTGGTTCCAAAAGGTTGCAAATACTGTCGAAATGGCAGCTTCGAGGTTTATTCATAACATGCTGCAAATAGCGAGGGAATTGATGCGGCATTGGGGGGGGAAAAAAAATCCCCGGGAAGGGAAAAAAACCCTGGCGCAAACCGGGCCCAAATAATGGGGTTTAAACTTCAAAAACTGGGCCAAACTTTGAGGCCCAGAGGACAGGATCACAGGTCTGCTGCACAGATTTTCGTCGATGGTGGTATTGACTTGTATTGACCCAGACCCAAAGCATCCCAAAACCATCAAAACGCTCGACTTGGCCGGAGAATTGCCCTAAGTGGCCATCGGCCCTTGCGCCTTGGCGTCAGGTTGTCCTGGTTGCCACCTTGCAGTGCACACTTGGAATGTGGCCGACAGGCAGCGGGATGGGCGGTGGGAAAAGGCGACAAATGGTCCATCAACTCTTGGGAGGTCTCACTTTCCAACCGTGGATCAGAAATGGCAATTTTTCTTCATACGGCGGTTCATCCCAGTGGCTTATAATTTTGCAAGATATCCCAAGATATCCCAAGTAGGATGTGTAATGGTAGGCTTAGTCCAGTGATAACAAGGCGAGCTAACCTGGTGTGCAGCGCAGAAGTTTTTCGGTACATTGTCGCCTAGTTTGATCGGATCATCGCAGGTTTTCAACGATAGGTTTCGATTTCTTCACCGCATAGAAATCACATGAAGTATAGCAACACTGGGGGCAACACATGAGTCTTAGCAATCCCTAAAAACAGATAAAAGAAAAATGACATACCATGATATCTTACTAGCCATCCTTTGGGCGATGGAGAGAGAACGATGACATCTTCAGGCCTCCGGGCGAAGCTGGGGTGCGCGTGCACGGGCATCGCTTGGCTCAGCGGCGCAGCCGCTGGGGGCTGCGACGTGGCTTTCTGAGACTGGCAGGTGGGGCAGGTGAGGGGCGGGGGAAGCCTAGGGGCACTTAGGATAGTTAGGATATGTTAGGATTATAAGTATTACCCAATAGTTGGATAGTTACAGTTAGGATATATAGTTTGGATAGTTTGGATAGTTGTGTAAACCCATTGCCATTAAAAACATCCCAAAAAAACCAACAATGACTGCCGGTCATGATAAACATCATCCAAGTCATAGGGGCATACCCAACAATAAACCCCTAGTGGGGATGGTTTCTTATCGGGTTTGCTACATGAGTTGGATTATAAATAGGGGATAGTCCAGTTAGGCTTACCCTCTGGTAAACTAACATGGCGAACTGGAAAATCACCATTTTGAATGGGAAAATCAACTATAAATGGCAATTGTCAATAGCTATGTCAAATTACCAGGGGGTAGATTTTAAATAGGGTATAGTTGCGGTTATAGTTTTAATAGTATACTTCGTGGTTCACCAAAATTAGGTGAGGTTTTTGACTCGACATTGCCCCCTATTTACCCCCAGAAGTTGGGATTCAGGCCCGAAAAAAGTCCTACAAGTATGATAAAAAAATCCACTTATAACCGCAACTGCGTGCTATATTGGTGAAACCTCCATAATAACCCATCATTTTTTTGCAATTTTTGATGAATTTGAAGAAGTAGACTTTCGTTTTTTGGTTCTCGTCGGGGTTAATTTTTTTCAACATATTCGGGGCAAAATCGGACGGCCATTGTCACTTTACATCATGATTGGTAAGAAAAACGGCCCAGAAGCCACCTTGTTTGGTTACGCATTCAATTCTGGACTACCAATCAGAGAGGTGAGGAACAGGAGAATGGTGTCCTCCTGTTGTTTCCCCACCACCTGGATACCCCAAAATGGCAACTTCAGATTGGGGAACACAAGGTTCTTCGAATTTTAAACGATGATGCTTGGCAAGAGACCAGATAGGAAAAAAATAAACATGAAATACCAGGCTATTATAATTTCACCTGATTATCATGTAGAAAAATGACATCACCATATTCTTGATGGCTGCCCCATGAGTTGATGGTGAACACCCCACATGTCCGAAGCAAAACCAGCTCTGAATGAGGCCATGCAGACGGCCGTTCCACTGCTCTGGGCGGCTTCCTGACGGTGTCAGGCGCTGGAAAGCTCGGAATTTCGAGGGGAAGCCGCGGGACAACACCAAACAGATCCCATCCGTTCATATTACTACGAGGCGGGCCTCAATGGATAGTTAACATTAGTCAACTATGATTCATGGTATATCTATAGTATTTATATGTATTATTATGTATTTATAGTTAACTTATAGTTATATACAGTAATGGGGTGTATAAACCAACAACTGGGAGGGTGCCTTGTAAATGGTACAATCTGCGAGGAGTTGAGCCAAGATTTGAGTCACGGGAAGTGGCTGGAGGATTTGTTGATTTCGGTTTTTTTTGGCAAAGAAAAGCCATGGGATTTCTTGGCCAAATCATGTGGTAAAGTGAACAATGTTAAATCTCCCGCATATGACCAGAAATGGGTTGCACAATGTTACACATATATTCATGTTGATTTTTAGTAGGTTTATGGAATTGGGTGAATGAAACAGGAATCCAAATATATCTCAAAAACAAATAGCCCCATTTTGTTGGGTATATACCTCCGGTAAATTAACAATACTAGCGTAACTACGCTTAAAATCATCATGCTATTGATGGGTAAATCAACTATAAAATATCACATAACTATGGAAAATCACAATTTTTAATGGGTAAATCCACTATTTCAATGGCCATTTTCAATGGTTTTTTGTATACCAGGCCGGGGATCCCACCAGACCCCCTTGATGCCCCATCAAGGCCGCGTTGAGCGACGTGGTACGTCGAGCGACGTTTCGGTCAGGGAGGTGCGGTGCAGCCAGCGGTGCTGGGCCTGCTGGGCTACACGTTTCGCGTGTTGGGATGGACCGCAACAGTCATAACTTTTCTTTTTTGATCCATATTCTTGTTGGTTGATAGCTTTCGTTATGGGTGATGGCTCCAAAAATCAAATGATACTATCAACATGAGTCCATATGTAATGATGATGGTAATATTTAATATATTTTAATATAGTATTCTTAGTTTCCAGAGCTGTGTTGAATTATCAGGAGGAGGATGATGATGGTGAATCACGGTGAATCCGATTCCATTTTTTTTGCGGGTTCAGAATGCTTTCTATGTGTAAAAGATGGATTGTCATGGGATGCTCATCATTCCATTAAGAGGGATTCACATGCCCATTACCATTGATAAAGAATGGATGACCATAAGCCATGTACCATGTTTTGACCGTGGCACATCTGGTCCGCCATGGCTTACTTGATCAAAAAAAGGAGAATCAAGCTGCATTGGAATAATGAAACCTCATTTCTTTGCAGTGGTTGTGAGGCATCCCATTTTGACCTTCTGGTGATTGAACCCCAGTGACTGGAGGAGGGTTCGGAAGACAACCCAAGTCATACCCAACTCATATGTTTTCATGTTTTGAGCCCAACCTTCAGGAACTGATAGATTGGAGGTACTTACCATAGATAAGGTCTATGTAAGGGGATATACCCCCAATTTTTACCTCCAGTGGATCGTTACCTGAACTGGCCATCAATAATTCTTCCCTTTTTCATCTTCGAAATTTCGAACAGGGCAGTACTTCGTGTACTTTGTAACGTACTTTATTTCTAAAAAGGGTACAGTAGCCTTAACTCGATCATATGCTACGGTCCCCGGTCCCTTTTCAGAACCGGTCGTTAAGTCCTCGCGACGTAGTGAACCGACGTCAGTTACGACGCGCGTTCCTGTCGTTGTGACAGGCCGCCATGAACTTGTGGAGATGGGAAGCCGCGCCCGGCCGTGAGTCGCCTGGTGTCCACAAAAGACTGGGGAGATCATGGGGAAATGGAAGATTGGGGAATGGGGATATGACTGGGGATGTGGAATATATATGGAAGATCATGGGATATCATGATATCATGGGGAATGCATGGGTGTAGATTGGGGATATGGAATGGAATATTGGGCCTGGCCCAATTGCAGTGACTAGGCATTGCGATGTCACTTTTTTTGGTGATGGGAAGTCAAGTGTAAGGACTGTCCCAAAATGATGTCACTTTTATGCATCTTATGTCAGTGGTGAATTATACACTCTATCCAGTTTTTTGGTGTGTGATCCGTGTGGAAGTTTGGTGTCAGCCGATCAGTTGTATCCTGGAGAAGGCGGATCAAAATGCGGTAAGCTACAGCTGAAACTCACCATGTCACCGTGCAACATTTTATTATGGCTCAACATGATCGGATGTAACTTTTTTTCGCAAAACATATCTAATTAGTAACTTAGTATAAAGATGTATAAAGAATCTAGACGCGGCCAAAATTCTATTCCCATTTTTGCCCCCTTTCGGGTTGCCCGAGCGCGGCAGGGGCGTGATGCTTCGCGTCATCGCGGGCGAAATGTGCGGCACACTGCTCTCCCTACAGGGGGCGGAACGACGCATGGCTTTTGGGGGATCCATGGGGTGCAAAGTGGTTGGGGAGTTTCTGGGATGTTGATACCAGTTACTAGTAGTAAGTGGATGTAAGTGGCATCTAAACAATGCATATAGCACAATCAACTTCTGTACAATGTCAACCCTGGATGAATAAACCCTTAGCCTCGGCTGTTTAATTGGGGGGGTGGTACCAATTAAGCATCACATTATCACTATTTGGAGGGTACCCCATATTTAATAGAGCATGGTTTATTAGTCCGGGGTTGACATTATTCTGTATAGGGTATCCCCCAATTAGGTCAATGGCTTATAGCCCCCCCGGACCCTAGATGAGATGCACCCCCAAGCATGGGGTTTAGACATGTTTAGACCTCATCTGTCCATGGATCTTGGGAAGAAAAAAGGACGGCATTTCATTTGTTCCAGCATGGAAAGTTGGTAAAGTCCAATGTTCCTGCTCCTGAGATTCTTGCCTGCAGATTTTGTATCACCCCAAGTGCGTTTTTTTCTCCTCGTGCCAATCAACAGTACGATCAGTAGTACTGTAGTTTCATGTTTCATCATCCGACTTCGCTTGCCAGCAGATCTTGATGGGGCTCTGACCCTCTCATTTAGGTGATGAGAACTCGGTCTATGCCATGGTCCACATGTGCCGAGCCGGGGATCTTGCGGTTCACCAGAGCTGTTGGGATCACCAACTTCGAACTGAAGGGCCCATTACATGCTATTAACTTATTTTATATAGTTAAACATTTTTTAATTACACATAACTTCACCGGCTGCCCTGGCTTTTGTCAGAGTTGATCGGCATGGAAAAAGAATGGAACAGACATATCTATTCATACTCACCAGTTACCCCACGGCATTCAGATTTCAGGGTCGAATCGGCCCCCGGGGCTAGAATGGTGCAGCCTCACCCCTCATCTCATCACTAGCGAAAAGAACGATTGAGATGTTTGCAACACCCCTCCAATACTCCCATAGAATCAAAAGTCTTAGCAGCCAAGTTGTAGCTGAAGCTTCTTTCATGCCTTTGACCGACGGAGAGTTTTCCTTTGGCAGGTTTTTGTTTATGTAGGAACCAGGACCTTTATCCCTTATCACCCTCCAAATATCTTCAAATATCCCAATCTGCTTGCCAATTCTCGGGTTCTGGGATTCCCTCAGCAATTGCGAACAAACAAAAACTAGATGAGCTCAGGCTGGACATGAGTAAGGCCAATCTCTGTTTTCTTTTTAATTTGCCAGTCTATTCTTTCCAGGGATCCTTCGCTGGCCACCATCTTCCACTTGCAGCACGTCTGACCCGCGCCGACGTTGACCGTGCTGGCGAGTGCTTGACCGTGCTGGGCATGACGGCATGACGACATGACGACGGCGAAGGTTGAAGGGTCGAAGAGGACAGGAGAAGCCCTGCGGAAACTTGGCCTGAGCAAGATCTGGAGAAAAACTGGAGAAGAAACACATGTGGAGATGATTAGGAAATTAGGGGTTCACTTTTTTGGCCATGGACCTAGAACCATTTTTGGTGTAGTTGCTTTGGTTTCAGCTTATCCAAGAAGGACGCAGATAAACCTGTGAAGATTGTGAAATTATCGGCACCCTTTTTTCGAGGCTCTGGTGGCGTTCCGGTCGAAAAAGGGGGCCCGAAGCGGGTGGGCATCGGTGCAGATTCACCGTTGGAGCTTTATTTGTGCTGAGTCAATATGATAGTGAGAATGATCATCATCACAATGGTTCTTTTAATCCCCAGTGGATAGTGCACGGCTCATCATGGTTCAATATGTTCAACACTCACGATTCAGAGTCATGGATCATGGATCCTTGGCTCCGGTGTGTTGCCCGTCTCCCAGTCGGGGGTGCAAATAATATCCCAACTTATGGGGGTTCACAACCATTAAACTATGTATGTTAGTAAAGAAACATAAACCACCCATATGTTGATGGTTTATACCATTTGTACATGTTTATACCAAAAATGTGGTAAAATTGGGGGATGGTTTACTATTGTTTTACTCACATTAGAGTTATCTTATAACCTCTGCACCTCCCATGACTTTTTCCGAGGTGAAACTGGAACAGAAAGTTGGGGCGCCGCCAAAGCCGCCTGCCGGGACACTAAGACAGGCTGACAGAGGCGGCTTTGAATCCATAGGAATTCCATAGGAATATGGGGAGATGATGGTTTGATTTCACACGTTTTTTTTTTTAAATTGGATTGTCCAAAAAAAAGTTTTCGGAAGCACCTTTCTACATGATACAAATTACCATCTGCCATTGTTGTTCTTCACTTGCTGAGTACCGTTGGTGATATTGGGGCAATGGCACCCATCTGCCCGATAACTGACGCTTCTATGAACACATTCACGGTTTGAATCCCCACGTGTTGGTGACAATCAAAGCTTTGCTGCTCACTTCCAAGATATTTTTGCAGTTTCTTGTGGTAGATCAATTCGGTTCCCGCCCCACTCAGAAAGAGTCGGCAAGGGCCAAAAAACATCCACTGGATCTGCTTCAAAACCAACTTGGATCATGTAGAATCTCTGACTCTGACCTCTGACCCCCTAAGCCTTTAAAGATCGTTTACCCTCAGGTAAACTAACAGTTTACTATGGGAAAATCACCATGCTATTAGTGGGTAAATCAACTATTCCGACGGGGCCATTTTCAATAGCTATGTAACAAATTACCAGAGGGTAAGCCTTCAACGGAACTTCACCGCCACTGCCCTGAGGAGAGGAAACCCACGCGGGAGCTGACCAACCCGAAGGCAATGGATCTGGATGGATAGAGTTAGATTCTAGCAATGTGGGTAAAACAATGTCATAAACTACCCATTTGGGAATGGTTCATGTTGGTTAATGTTGGTTAATGTTGTTTCATAGTAGTTAATAGAGGCCGATGTATGTCGAATGCCCACGTTTGAAACTCAAGTTGCATCATTCATTTCTGTGATCTTCCAGAAGCCAGGCCAAGACCAGCGAGAAAGAGAAAGCTCTGCAGGATGAACTCAACAAGGTTGAACCAACCCGCCAAAAACCATGGAAGGGACCCTTTTGTCGATAACATGAGATCCAGATGGCTAGAAAACATCGAACATTGGGATGGTCCAGATGGCTAGAAAACCGCTACGCAACTCCGCAGAAAACCAGCTAAAATTCTTAGGTTTTCGGAAGATCGACATTGTCAGAACATGTTTTGGAACATGTCAGTTCCAGGTTCAGCTCATCCTACTTTGGGTTCGTATGTTGCGACGGGTTGATCCATGTTCATCCCCAACCTTGGATGAAGTAGATGGGTTAAATCCTGAGTTTTTGGCTAAAAACCTGGCCTGGTCAACGTTTACAGTTTGCGGACTTGAACATATGGCCCAGTCGAAATAGTGGATGAATCCCCATAAAAAAAACATGGTGGTGATTTTCCATAGTAAACTGGTAAACTGTTTGTTTACCAGAGGGCAATAATGGAAGATAACCAAAACCTGAATCTTTTTTCTGGATCCTCAGGGATTGACCATGGCATCCATGGGCATCCAGGAGTCCATTAGCTCATGGGCAAAGTGGCCTTCTGAAATCCCAGCCCCTCCTGGACAAACCAGAACCAGATCATGGCAGATCTGTCCAAGTCGTGACAAGTTATACATATATAATCATGATATGATTGTCCAGCAACTATAATAGATATACATATATATATATATAATTGTAATTAGAGTGGGGCGGAATTAGAGTGCACTATATATAATTATATATATATATATATGTACAACATTATACAACTTATTTTAATCTCCCATTATACATATATAGATATTATTCAGATATATAATACTTGCAGATTCCACTGGGTCACAATCATCACATAGACATGGTCGATTGGACATTCCGACTCAAGCCCCCATTTGTATCTCAGGAAAAGGGATTGTAGGGCGGCCGCGCCGGGATTGGCTCTCGCACGGTAGCGGAGCTCTGCCAGCAAGGTCGTTGCTGGCATCTCCAGAAAGATCCAGGGTGAGAGATCATGAGCGATCTCAGGTTTACGAAAGAAGGAGTGCCGATCTTCGATGGCACATCAGAGCACTACATTCCGTACCGGCGTGCAGCTCTTAACTATGTGGAGACGCTGGAGTGGAAGAAACGTAGTTTGGCAGGCCCGAGACTTCAGGCCGCCCTGGAGGGTACTGCAAGGGTTGCGGTCCAAGACCAGGTGCCAGGCTGGATCAGCCATGAAATGGGGGCTCAGCAACTCCTTGACTACCTCAAGACCAAGGTGACTCCTCCGACTTTGGCAGAAGCCGGAAAGATGATCACTCGTTTCTTTTACTCCATCAAGCGTCGGCGAGGGGAATCAATGAACCATTGGATCCTCCGCCACGACGAGGCTCTCTTCGAAGCCCGTCGGACCTTGGCTGAAGCCATCCAGGAATATGGAGCCCTCGGGACATCGACAAGAACCCGATCGAGCTCTACGAAAAGCCAATGTGGAGCAGAAGGCGATCCAGGTGCTGAATCTCAACAAAGTTCTCCACCTGGAGATGGCGATGGTCCATTCAACTCCAAAGGTCTGCTTTGTGAGGATGACGATGTGGAACTTGGAGAATCAGCCTCAGCTGCTCACGACTCTTGGCAAGGATATCACAGAGACCAGGGCTGGTGGTGGTCAGACTATCATGGGAGCTGGGACTCATGGTCCTGGAGAGGATGGCATCAACCAAAGCCACCCCAGCCTACGAGCTCGACGCAGGGCAAGTATGATGTATCAGTGACTGCCTCGGTGGAAGCTGACAAATTCCTTCCAGACTTTGTGGTGGCATGGATGCTCCTCCAACGATCTGGGTTGGACGGCACTGAGCGAGGAACCATCATCGCCAACTTGAAGAACCAGTTCACCACGACCCGAGTCAAGGATGCACTTCGACTTGCCTGGCCAGAAGAAGATCTGAAGAAGCGAGATATGGCTCGAGGCGCCGCTCTCATGGTGGAGGATGAGGATGACGAAGCCCTAATGAATGACATGGACACGGACCCACCGAATGACATGACCCAGGAGGAAGAGTATGAGTACGGCTATCTCGTCAAAGATGCTGAAGAGGCCTACCAGACCTTCCAAGTGGCTCGAAGGACTCTTCGAGAGGCCAGAGAGAAACAATCTCTCTTCAAGAAGAGCCGCCAGTTTTTCCCCATGAAGAGGAACTTCGGCAATGATCGATCCAAAGGAGACTCAAAGGGGTCCATCAAGAAGTGTTTTCGATGCAATGGCGATCATCCAACATCAGAATGTCCTGACAAGCATGCTCCTGATCGAGGATCACAATCAGCTCATTTAGCCTTCTCAGCCTATGGCACCAGTGAGCCCAGAGCTACGGATGTCTCACTTCATGCAATGAAGAATACGGAAGATCAAGCTGCCTTGTCCTTGCAGCAGATCTTGCGAGAAGGGAAGGCCATCATTGACGGCGGAGCCACTTCCTCGGTGGCTTCTGTGGAGGCCATGGAACAAATCATGAGGCTCAATCAAGATCAAGATCCATCTCGAGATATCGCAGTGGAAAGAACCGAAAGACCACATTTCCGCTTTGGGAACAATGGTCGAACTCAATGCCTGAGTACCGCTAAGGTTCCAGTGCCCCTTGGCAACACTCTGGGTGAGATGCGAGTTCATGTTCACGAGATTGAAGGCCAACCTGTTCTGATGAGTGTGGCTGCTCTGAGGGCTTTAGGAGCCGTCATTGATTTTGAGAAAGATGAAGCCATCTTTCGAAACGTAGATGCATCAGTGGTAGTGCCGTTGGAGAGAGCGCCCAGTGGACACCAGTTGTTTCCACTGACCAAAGACATTTTGTCTGTTGGCACACCACGGTTTTCACCTTTTTCTTCCCTTCATGAGTCTTGTAAAGAGTAGGGGCAACTCCTTCCGGGGGCAAATGGAAACAAAGGAGAACCCCGGGAGGTTTTTGATCAACATGTGCCGTGTGACAATCACAATTTTGAGAATGTTGGTAGGAAAGGTATGTATGATGATGCCGATGCTGATGAACTTGATGGCACACACGCTCACATACAAACTCACAACATGCACAGCCAGTCACAGACAGAATCCAGTGGTCAAGATTCGTTTTGTCATGGAGACATAAGCTGTGTTTCACTTTCAATTTTCCATTCCACGCCACTTGAGCTGTCAAATGCACAGTTCGTGAACGCCATTTTCACAGAACCCGCAGCGGACTGGTGCACCTGCGTATGTCGTCGAAATGTCAACATAGCCTTTGCTCAAACACGTAGTGCCCTCGTAGGTGGTTCAAGTGACAACAGCCATGCCGTACCTCTCCAAGGCCGTCCTTACCGAGAGGCTGCTGACCTATGGCGAGACCGTGCCAGAAGGGTGGACTCGACTACAGATGGAGGGCCGTCTGTGGGAACTCCACCAGTCCGAGGAGCCCTCTGTGCGCACCATCCGCCAGAAACAGCTCAAGGAGCTGCGCAAAGCCTGCAAGAACAAAGGAGAGATCAAGACCTACCTGGAGCTTCACTACAACGTGGAGTTGACCGGGAACGAAACCTTGAAGTCAATGCAGGCCAGGGCCTACGAAGAACTCATGAAAGCTTCTCCTGCGCTCAGGGAGGACAAGATGGAGTTCGGCAAGCACAGTGCCATGGAGTACCAAGAGGTGATCCTGAACGATCCCAACTACACGGACTGGTGCATCACCACCATGATGGAGACCGGTGGCCTGAAGGGCACAGCAAACTGGCGCCTGAAGCGCTATGCCAGCTGGGCTCAGGAAGTCCGCAAGGACCCTCGGGGCCTTGCCAAGCTTCGCAACAAGAGTGCTCCAGAGCGCATCCATCCAGCGTCGAGCGGGATGGAGTCAGCCTCGTCCTTCAGCCTGGTGAGTTCCGAGAAGAACCACACCAACATCGAGAAGGAGGAGGAGATGTTCTCCGAGTCAGAGACCGAGAATCGCATCCAAGCCTTGGAGGATCAAATCCGCGACCTGCGCCGTCAGGGCAAGAAGGGCAAGACCAACTCCGAGGAGAAACAGTGAAGACCAAAATGAGACCCAAGTGCCCTCATCAGCTGAGTTCCCGTGAGCTGAAGGCTATGAGCTTGGGAGCATCAGAACCACTAGAAAAGGACTGGTGGGATCTGGTGCTGTACAATAGATTGTTTCTTCTTGAGGTTTGCTGTTCACCGAACAGTGTGCTGACTGAACATTGTCTCCAGACTTTTGGACCACAGTCAGCGGAAAGACTTGCGCAGTGGAACGGTGGTGATGTTGAGACTGCTGAGGGTCGCAAATTGATCAAATCTGTTCTTCATGAAAAACGACCTAGAGTGGTTTGGTTAAGTCCCGAATGTGGTCCTTACAGTCCCATGCAACGGTTGAACCAACGGAATTCCCAACAAAGGTTGTCTTTGGAGGAAAAAAGAAGTCATGCGAGGAAACAGTATGAAGGGATCTGTGAGATCGCCAAAGAAGCCCACCAAATTGGTTCCATTTTTGTTGTGGAGTTGTCCGAAAAGTGTGAAGCCTGGTCCCAAAGTTGGGTTCAGGAACTGGAAGCCCTGGGTGCGGTCACTGGGGTTTGTCATGGATGTCAAGTTGGTTTGAAAAACCCACAAGGGGAACTGCTCCACAAGGGATGGAAACTTTTGGGGAATTGTGAAGAATTGATTCGTCATATGACCTTGAAGTGCCCGGGAAACCACAAACATGGCCTTTGTGAGGGAAAACAAGTTTGTAGGACTACGGCTTACTACACCCCCCAATTTGCGGCCAGGGTTTTGGGACATTTTTCTCATCAAGAAAATCATGTTCATATGGTCAATGAATTAATTGATGGGGCCCCTGGAACTCAACCTATGATTGCTTCCCCACATGCTCACGTCACGGGAATACATGAACCCCAAAAGTCTTGTTTGGGAGAAGTGGAACAGTTTGGGTTAGCTGGGGAAGAAGGGTCACCTGAAGATGAACCTGGGGATGGTATCCAACTGGGAAATAATCCTTTGGGTCGTGAAGAAACTTCCAGGGTGCTGAAGCTGTTGAAAAGAATCCATTCCGCGACTGGTCACTGCAGTCAATCATACTTGAAACAGGCCTTGAAAAGACGGGGAGCTCACCAATCTGTGTTGCGAATTGTTGACCAGTTTCGATGCCCTGTTTGTGAAGAACATCGTAGGGTGAAACCCCGCAATCAAGCCACCTTGGAGGACATCCCCCCAAAATGGAGTAGGTTTCAGTCTGATGTCGGGGAATGGCAACACCCTCAAACTGGGGAATCATGGAAGTTCTTAGCCACTATTGATGAGGGTAGTCGGTTTCGAATTGTCAAATCCCTTGGTACCGGTAAGGGTAATTCCCCCTCAAGCAATACCTTTATCGAATTCTATGAAAGTCAATGGCTTCCCATTTTTGGAAAACCTAACACGGTGAGACTGGACCCTGGGGGACCCTGGCGTAGTAACAATCTGGATCAATACATGGCTGAAAGGGGTGTTTTGGTGGAAACAATTCCTGCTGAAAGCCACTGGCAAATCTCTCTTGTTGAGCGCATGATCCAAACCACGAAAGGAATGTTGACCAAGTTGGCCTCTGAATTCCCCGAAATGGGTGTTCCGGAGTTGATGGCTAGGGTGTCATGGGCTCAGAATACTCATGATCAGTATTTGGGTTTCTCTCCCCTCCAACATGCGTTTGGGCGTAACCCTGAAGGAACTGGTGTTTTGGGGAATTGGGGTAATCATGACATGCCTGTTTTGACCGAATCCGGAATATCTGCGGAATTTGGCAGAGATGTGAAATCCATGATCCAAGCGGAAAGGGCGTTTTTGGATGAACAGGCGAAATGGCGCCTGGAACGTGCTATTGGTTCTGGACCCCGAAAGCTTCAACATTTTTATCCTGGTCAACTGGTGTTTTACTGGAGAAAACAAATCCCCAAATCTGAGGCGCGTCATCCCTTCAAAAAGGGGAAATATTTGGGGCCTGCCAGGGTTTTGGCCACGGAAACCAGGGTTGATCAACAGGGTATGTCAAGACCAGGTAGCGTAGTTTGGCTCTACAGGGGAAACCATTTGATCAAGGCTTCGCCTCAACAACTGAGACCTGCAAGTGACAGGGAGGAAGCTCTTAGTGAGCTAATCGATCCCCACCAGCCTGTGCCATGGACCATTAGCAACATAGTTTCTGACTCTAGTCGACAAGTTTTTGATGACATTTCCAACGACTGGGATCAACATGATTTGGAAGACATGGAGCTCGAAGATGATCTCCCAACTGGCCTGCCACAAGTAGATGAACCAATGGAGGATGAATATACTCCTACTGAACCGGCAAATTCACCACGCCCGGAGACAGGAGAGAAGAGAAAAACAGACTGGCCTGCACCGACACACAGAGCGAGATACAAGCAAAGTCAAGCCCTTTTTCAGACTGAGCCAATTCCTGATGTTCTCCTAGCACTGGCTAGTCAGACACCATCACAACATTTACAAGATGAGCTTGCTTGTATTTCCATTGATATTGATCTGCCTACTGGAAAGGCGGCAAAGAATCCTGCCTGGCTCAGAGATCCAGAGGCCTTCATGTTGAAACAGATAAAGAAAAACCATGTTGAGGTATCTGAAAGACGCATGACACCAGAAGAACACGCTGCTTTCAAGGAGGCAAAAGGAATCGAGGTGAAGGACTTCATCTTGGCCAAGGCCTTCGAGAAACTGCCAGAGTCTTTCAAACCGGATCCTTCGCAAGTGATGCACATGAGATGGGTGCACACCTGGAAAGTTAATCCTGAAACTCAACAGAGAAAACCAAAAGCACGAGCAGTGATTTTGGGATATATGGATCCTCAATATGAGAGAAGACCGACATACAGTCCGACAGTGAGCAGAACATCAAAACAACTGTTTTTACAACTGGCGGCGTCATGTGGTTTCCATGTAGCAAAGGGTGACGTCTCAGGAGCATTCCTGCCAGGAAGAGAATTTCAAAGACAAGTTCTATGTGCTCCTCTACCAGAAATCTGTGAAGCTCTACAGCTGGAACCTGGAAGCGTGACACGACTGACTCGTGCAGCATACGGCCTTGTAGAAGCTCCACTAGAATGGTATTTGACTGTCAACTCCTTTCTGGAAGAACTAGGTTTTCTACGACAAGTTTCTGATCCTTGCGTTTGGGGACTATTCAGTCCTGAAGGAGAACCAATTGGTTGGATATGTGGACATGTAGATGATTTCATGTTTGCAGGAAGTCCCACCGATACCAGGTGGCAAAACATCTGCAAGCAAATACAAGAACGATTTCGCCGGGGCGAATGGGAAGTGAATAGCTTTGTACAATGTGGAGTTACCATCCAAAGACAAGAAGATGGTGGCTTCCTACTGACTCAGCCAGAATACGTGAACCAAATCGATGAAGTGTTCATGTCAAAGAAACGCTGGCACGAAATGGAATCACCAGCTACTGCCTCAGAACGACAACAGATGCGAAGTGTTTTGGGTGCCCTATCATGGCACGCGGGTCAACTGGCGATGGAAATGAGTGCGCCGGTGGGCTTATTGCTGTCCAGAGTGAACCATGCTACTGTTTATGATCTGATTCAGACCAACAAGCTTTTGAAACAAGCCAAGGCAAGGAAGTCACAAAAGATTTGGGTTCACCCAATTCCATTGGATCAACTGATAGTGGTAGCATGGGTGGATGCATCACATGCCAATCGAGAAGACGGTAGCAGTACAAAAGGTGTTTTAGTAGGCTGCGCCTCAAAACAGATTTTGGAAGGAAATTTGGAACCTATTACGCCAGTTTATTGGACCTCCTCAAAGATTACTAGGGTATGCCGATCCAGTGCTTCGGCAGAGACTCGAGCAGCAGTTGATGGTGAAGATCAACTATATGCAATTCGATTTCAATTAGCTGAATTTTTGGGCTTTCATGCAAATGTCTGGGACTGTGATGCTACAGTCAGAAATGTGACAGGTGCCCTGGTGAGCGATAGCAAGAATGTTTATGACCGTTTGACACAACCCATTCTGACACTGCGTGGTGCTGAGAAGCGTAGTGATTTGGAGACTTTATGTTTGAAAGAAGCCATGGAATCATGCGGAGTGATAGTCCGCTGGGTGAATGGGGACAGTCAGCTGGCAAATTCCTTAACGAAGGACAATGAGAATCATCAGGTGATGCTGTTTTTACACAGAAACTGTCGATGGAGAATAGTATATGATGAAGAACTTATGTCTGGAAAACGTCGAAAGCAGCTTGGAGTGCACACATTACAACAAAACAATGAATGCGATGCGATGGTGAACATTGACTGTTTATGCGATTCACACGGCACAGGCTTGAGAGCCTTTTAACTTTTTAGAATTTTGGACCCGTGCAGATTCCACTGGGTCACAATCATCACATAGACATGGTCGATTGGACATTCCGACTCAAGCCCCCATTTGTATCTCAGGAAAAGGGATTGTAGGGCGGCCGCGCCGGGATTGGCTCTCGCAATACTTATACGCTTATGATTCGTAGGCATACAATACAATCTATATAATAGTTGTAGTTGTATGTTTAACCCATGTATATATATATAATACTTATTATTAGAACTGGCCAACTGCCATGGCAGGTGCGCAGCGAACTGGGAAAGCTCCAGGAAGCCTTCAAGGAGTCGGAGGTCACACGGCGTTTTTTTGGGGTTATGGACTAGCTATTAGTATGAAATGGTTATTGCAAAAACCGTGACAGCCACATTAATTATATGCATGGGGTAATAAAATGTAATAAGCCCTGAAAGTCGAATGACTCATTTTTACCCACCAGAATCCAACGTAAGAGTGGTTTTCCATGGTTTTCCACGATTATTTCTTTTGGTAACGCTAGGTAAATTTAAGGGGTATCGACTTGTGGAACGTGGTATTGGGGGGCGCTGCGCTTGGAAAACACCATCCGGGCACAACGTTCAAGACTTGTATTGTTTCAAGGTTTCGGAGCTGCGTTCCTGGAACAAATTAGCCTTTGATATTGTCACGACTTTCAATCGTTGGGAGTTTCCATAAATGAGGGTATCCCAAAATTGATGGTTTACAATGGAAATCCTATCAAAACGGGTGATTTTGGGGTACCACGTCATCGTTCATGTACGCTGCTTTCTTTGTTGCCTCCAAGAGAACGTCGCTGGGGTGCTGCAGGAGGCTTTTTAAAGAACGGGATGTGGTTGGGCGTTGGTACAGCATGGTACAGTACCTGGCATCAATAGAACTCGTAGAATCATTTTCATAAATGGGAAATCTATGGGAAATCTATGGAAAATCGATGGAACATAGGAAATCTATGGAAAATCCACGCGTAACGATTTCCCATCTCACAGTTTTGGGGTTTCTCCAGAGGCCTTGGCCTTAACCTATGATGATTCAGGATGAGTGTTTCTGGTCCACTTATTCTGTGTGATTTTGACTGTAATCGGTTTCTCGGGTCTAGCAAGTTGGCTACCTGGCACTAGAGCCCCACATTCCTGGGCCCGGCAGAAGACTTGGAAAATCCCCAGGAAGTCTGGTGAAAAACCTCTCAAACGGAATCACAAGCCTCACGGCTCAATTCTCTGTCAGTGGTTTGTCATCATTTTTCACCTCAACTGAAATTGAGTGTAAAGAACCCATTGTCGGACAGACCCCAAATCAAATTATTGGTTATATCATATTATATCATGATATATCATGTTACATATCCCAGGAGGTTACATAAACTCTTACCATCTCTCATCATAGTTTGTGAGTTAAGTGATTAAAGGTGAATAGATTCTATAAAATTCTATAAATATCTGCTTGGTGGTTTCAAACATGGCCGGATTATTTTCCATAATTAATATATGGGATGTCATCCTTCCCATTGACTTTCACTCCATCATTTTTCAAGATGGTGAAATTGCACCACCAACCAGTATAATTACTAATGGAATAATTAATGGTTAATGGAATATTCATGGAATATCATCGTTTTTTTTTTAATGGTATATTAATACTAATGGTATAAAATTCTATAAATATCCTATTGCTATGCCATACCACTAGTATATACCATACCATACTATGGAATTCCATACAAATTCTGTAAATTTTTTCTATGCCCATTAATATACTAATATCCATACCATTCCCTGTAGCACTCTTGTTGGCTCCAGATCCAAGTTCGACGTCTGGATGCCGCGGAGAAATCGTTTCTTGGACCATTGGGCCATCCCGCTGGGGCGCAGCTTTTTCGAATGCAGAGCCCATATTTTCCTGGGGAAAATCCCATGGGTTTTTATGGTTTGTGATAGATTTATTGGGATTTAATGGTGATTTAATGGTGATTTAATGTGATTTAATGGTGATTTAATGGTGATTTAATGGTGATTTAATGGTGATTTATTGTGATTTAATGGTGATTTAATGGTCATTTATGGTGATTTTAATGGTGATTTTAATGGTCATTTATGGTGATTTTAATGGTGATTTTAATGGTCATTTAATGGTGATTTATGGTGATTTAATGGTGATTTAATGGTGATTTAATCGTGATTTAATGGTGATTTAATGGTGATTTAATGGTGATTTAATGGTGATTTAATGGTCATTTAATGGTGATTTTAATGGTGGTTTTAATGGTGATTTAATGGTGATTTAAATGGTGATTTAAATGGTGATTTAATGGTGGTTTAATGGTCATTTATGGTGATTTTAATGGTGATTTTAATGGTGATTTTAATGGTGATTTAATGGTGATTTTAATGGTGATTTAAATGGTGATTTAATGGTGATTTATGGTGATTTAATGGTGATTTAATGGTGATTTAATGGTGATTTAATGGTGATTTAATGGTGATTTAATGGTGATTTATGGTGATTTAATGGTGATTTTAATGGTGATTTTAATGGTGATTTAATGGTCATTTATGGTGATTTAAATGGTGATTTAATGGTGATTTATGGTGATTTAATGGTGATTTAATGGTGATTTAATGGTGGTTTAATGGTGATTTAATGGTGATTTAATGGTGATTTAATGGTCATTTATGGTGATTTTAATGGTGATTTTAATGATGTTTTAATGGTGATTTATGGTGATTTAAATGGTGATTTTAATGATGATTTAATGGTGATTTATGGTATTTAAATGGTGATTTAATGGTGATTTATGGTGATTTAAATGGTGATTTAATGGTGATTTATGGTGCTTTAATGGTGATTTATTGGGATTTAATGGTGATTTAATGGTGATTTAATGGTCATTTATGGTGGTTTTAATGGTGATTTAATGGTGATTTAATGGTGATTTAATGGTGATTTAATGGTGATTAATGGTGATTTATTGGGATTTAATGGTGATTTATGGTGATTTAATGGTGATTTAATGGTGATTTAATGGTGATTTAATGGTGATTTAATGGTGATTTATTGGGATTTAATGGTGATTTATGGTGATTTAATGGTGATTTAATGATCATTTATGGTGATTTATTGGGATTTAATGGTGATTTATGGTGATTTAATGGTGATTTAATGGTCATTTATGGTGATTTATTGGGATTTAATGGTGATTTATGGTGATTTAATGGTGATTTAATGGTCATTTATGGTGATTTTAATGGTGATTTTAATGGTGATTTAATGGTGATTTAATGGTGATTTATGGTGATTTATTGGGATTTAATGGTGATTTATGGTGATTTATTGGGATTTAATGGTGATTTAATGGTCATTTATGGTGATTTTAATGGTGATTTTAATGGTGATTTTAATGGTGATTTTAATGGTGATTTAATGGTGATTTATGGAGATTTAATGGTGATTTAATTGTCATTTATGGTGATTTTAATGGTGATTTTAATGGTGATTTAAATGGTGATTTAATGGTGATTTTAATGGTGATTTAATGGTGATTTATGGTGATTTATGGTGATTTAATGGTGATTTAATGGTGATTTAATGGTGATTTATGGTGATTTTAATGGTGATTTTTATGGTGATTTAAATGGTGATTTAAATGGTGATTTAATGGTGATTTAATGGTGATTTAATGGTGATTTAATGGTGATTTAATGGTGATTTATGGTGATTTAATGGTGATTTATGGTGATTTAATGGTGATTTAATGGTCATTTTAATGGTGATTTTAATGGTGATTTTAATGGTGATTTTAATGGTGATTTATGGTGATTTAATGGTGATTTAATGGTGATTAATGGTGATTTTAATGGTGATTTTAATGGTGATTTTAATGGTGATTTAATGGTGATTTATGGTGATTTAATGGTGATTTATGGTGATTTAATGGTGATTTTAATGGTGATTTATGGTGATTTAATGGTGATTTAATGGTGATTTATGGTGATTTTAATGGTGGTTTAATGGTGATTTAATGGTGATTTAATGGTGATTTATGGTGATTTAAATGGTGATTTAATGGTGATTTAATGGTGATTTAATGGTGATTTAATGGTGATTTAATGGTGATTTAATGGTCATTTATGGTGATTTTAATGGTGATTTTAATGGTGATTTTAATGGTGATTTTAATGGTGATTTTAATGGTGATTTAATGGTGATTTATGGTGATTTTAATGGTGGTTTAATGGTGATTTATGGTGATTTAATGGTGATTTATGGTGATTTTAATGGTGATTTTAATGGTGATTTTTATGGTGATTTAAATGGTGATTTTAATGGTGATTTAATGGTGATTTATGGTGATTTTAATGGTGGATTTAATGGTGATTTAATGGTGATTTATGGTGATTTAAATGTTGATTTTTATGGTGATTTAAATGGTGATTTAATGGTGATTTATGGTGATTTAATGGTGATTTAATGGTGATTTATGGCGATTTAATGGTGATTTAATGGCGATTTAATGGTGATTTAATGGCGATTTAATGGTGATTTAATGGTGATTTAATGGTGATTTAATGGTGATTTAATGGTGATTTAATGGTGATTTATGGTGATTTAATGGTGATTTAATGGTGATTTATGGTGATTTAATGGTTTATTTAGGGTGATTTAATGGTGATTTAATGGTGATTTATGTTGATTTATGGTGATTTATTGGGATTTAATGGTGATTTATGGTGATTTAATGGTGATTTAATGGTCATTTATGGTGATTTTAATGGTGATTTTAATGGTGATTTTAATGGTGATTTAATGGTGATTTATGGTGATTTAATGGTGATTTATGGTGATTTAATGGTGATTTAATGGTGATTTAATGGTGATTTATGGTGATTTATTGGGATTTATTGGGATTTAATGGTGATTTATGGTGATTTAATGGTGATTTAATGGTCATTTATGGTGATTTTAATGGTGATTTAATGGTGATTTATGGTGATTTTAATGGTGATTTAATGGTGATTTATAGTGATTTATGGTGATTTAATGGTGATTTATGGTGATTTAATTGTGATTTATGGTGATTTAATGGTGATTTAATGGTCATTTATGGTGATTTTAATGGTGATTTAATGGTCATTTATGGTGATTTTAATGGTGATTTAAATGGTGATTTAATGGTGATTTATGGTGATTTAAATGGTGATTTAATGGTGATTTATGGTGATTTAATGGTGATTTAATGGTGATTTATGGTGATTTAATGGTGATTTAATGGTCATTTATGGTGATTTTAATGGTGATTTTAATTGTGATTTTAATGGTGATTTAATGGTGATTTAATGGTCATTTATGGTGATTTTAATGGTGATTTTAATGGTGATTTTAATGGTGATTTTAATGGTGATTTTAATGGTGATTTAATGGTGATTTATGGTGATTTTAATGGTGGTTTAATGGTGATTTATGGTGATTTAATGGTGATTTATGGTGATTTAATGGTGATTTATGGTGATTTAATTGTGATTTATGGTGATTTAATGGTGATTTAATGGTGATTTAATGGTGATTTAATGGTGATTTATGGTGATTTAATGGTTTATTTAGGGTGATTTAATGGTGATTTAATGGTGATTTATGGTGATTTATGGTGATTTATGGTGATTTAATGGTTTATTTAGGGTGATTTAATGGTGATTTAATGGTGATTTATGTTGATTTATGGTGATTTATTGGGATTTAATGGTGATTTATGGTGATTTAATGGTGATTTAATGGTGATTTATGGCGATTTAATGGTGATTTAATGGTGATTTATGGCGATTTAATGGTGATTTAATGGTGATTTATGGTGATTTAATGGTGATTTAATGGTGATTTATGGTGATTTAATGGTGATTTAGTGGTGATTTATGGTGATTTAATGGTTTATTTAGGGTGATTTAATGGTGATTTAATGGTGATTTATGGTGATCTAATTGGATTTATGAGGGATATAATGGGATTTACCATCTGGTTATGACTGACATAGCCACGGAACATCCCAACCATAAATGGATGGTTATAGCTGGGAACATCATGTATTTCTATGGGCCATTTTCCATGGCTATGTTAAATAACCAGAGGGTAAATCCTTTGCCATGGGAACTATGTATGATGGACGATGGTGATAGTAACCAGCTATTTTAAGTAGCAAATTTGTAAGGTATCTCCGATTGACAATGGTATTTATACATATATAGTATGTATACATGTATATATTTACTGGATGATATCAGATGAACTGGCTATGGCCCAACATGACTCAAACTAAACATGATTATGAATGGCATCATCCTCAAAGCCTTTTTGCCAATATGGTCAATTTTTCACCTACGATGCTGAAAACCATAGATACCAGATAGAAATGGATTGTCGCGACGCTACAAACATAAATCACATCAGTTTTTGTATAAATCACCCTAGCATATTATGTATGCTATCTATGTATGGGCATTTTTGGGACCCTAGCATGAAGAGATCAAATGCTAAACCACAGCATTTAGAGATGGGATTTGGGGGGGGCATTGGGTTAAAAAGCCGGTTCTTATGGCCCATGTGGTTCGATGATTTATCTATGACAAAATGGCGATTTTCCATGGCTACGTGAAAAACTGCCAGAGAGTAGCATCTATCAGGATAATACAACTATTGTCATAAAATATTCATACAATCTATTAATCATTATTAATCTATAGGTTATAGTCTATTAGTAGCATCTAATGATAATTATTGGGGAAGGGGATTTCTTCTATGAGGATATTGACCTCTCTGCCAAGCGACGGTGGGCTCCCTGCCGAGGGTGCGAGAGCAATTGGAGCGAGCTGAGGAGCAAAGGACGGGTGCAACCTGATGCATAATTCATTGATTTAATGGTGATTTATGGTGATTTAATGGTGATTTAATGGTGATTTATGGTGATTTAATGGTGATTTCATGGTGATTTAATAGTGATGGATATCGTGGAACCTGGCTTTTTTGACTTTGATTTGGGTGTTTCACATTGTTTTTGAAAGCTTTAGTAAAGTAAGCCTTTCACCATCTTTCACCATTTGGGGCTGGGGAATCTTGGATAGTACAGTGGGGGCTGGGGAAATTTGACATCTCGCTCAGCTTGCGTCAGGAGCAACGCAGCCCGAAAGGTGGGAATGACATGGCATGAGGATGAAGATCCACTGTGTCACTGATTAAAAAATGGGAATCTAAGCATATATTACGTAAATCATTGATGGTTTCATTCCCCGGTTTCTCTTAGTGAATTTTCATGGCTAAATCACACACAGTGGACACTGAAATCCAATGTTGTGATTCTGGTTAAATTCAATGTTTTCCTGGTGAATTCCACACTTTTCCTAGTTAAACTCTAGTTTTTCCATGTTTTTCCATGTTTTTCCAGGTTAACTCATGTTTTTTCACATGTTTTCCTCGTTTTTTCAGCTCCGTTTTTCCCCAATGTCTTGATGGAGGCCACTGCGCAGAGTAAGGCGCTGGAGGAGGACTTGCGACTCTTACGGCAGCAGCTCGAGGCGGGGACGGTGGTCATCTTAAGATCTGTGATTAATGGTTAATTAATGGTTAATTAATGGTTAATGGAATATTAATGGTTAATCTGCTAATGTTATAATGGTATAATTACTGCGAAAGTACAGTAGGCAGCAATTCAGTAGTGATTCAGTGATGTCCATAGTCCATTGTTGACCACGTGCCATTAGCCTTTTCACCTGCGGCACGTGGCTCAAGACGCTCGCACGGAATAATTACTAACGGAATAATTAACGGAATATTAATGGTATAATTACTAACGGAATAATTAATGGTTAATGGAATATTAATGGAATATCAATGGAATATAAATGGAATACTCATGGAATATTAATGGAATATTAATGGTATATATACTAATGGTATACTAATGGTTAATGGAATATTAATGTTATAATTGCTAATGTTACGAATGTGATTAGTATTATTTGGAGGGTTCCACACATGGGAGTACCCCAAATGTTCTAGTGATTTATTTTCATTAATTTTCCATTCAATTTTAATGGTGGATGGGATCTGATATAATGATATAGTCATGGTTAATGAATATTAATGGTAAACAAAGGGTTATAGTAATCCCCAAATAGATGGAACAGTGAATCACCATCAAATTAGTAGGGATTTACTTTTCCATCTATTTGGAGATGACGATACTGGAATATTCATGGTATAATTACTAGTGGTTAATGGAATATTACTAATAGAATGTTATTTGAATCATTGACCCATGAATGGTCATAGAATCATAGAGGAGAGGGAGCCAATCATAGGGTTTATGGCATTGTTTTAAGCACATTAGTATTATTTGGGGGTTTCCATACATGGGAGTACCCCAAATTTTCTAGTGATTTTTCATTCCATTACCCATTCACCCATTGATTCAGTTATTCATATTTATTCTCTTCATTATAGGATGATGATTGAGAATCATTGACCCATTGGTGGAATTCAATAAGGGGAAATAACGACTGATGATTATAGTCAATCATAGTGACTAATGGGATGATTATGGGAATGAATGTGGTTTGTGGTATCAAACATGATGATCATATATAAGTGCATAGTGAGTAATGTCGGTAAAACAATGCCATAAACCATCCCCAAATCACAATTTTTATAGGTGGTATAAATCATTCCCAAATGGGTGGTTTATTATGTTTTGTTTTCCCCACATTAGTCTTATTAAATTATACTGTATATAGTATGAATACTAACTATTCGTAAGTATCAAATAGACATCCCACACTTATGATATTGGTACCCCAACTTCTTATAAAATAACAAGTGTATATTCATATTATATACTTATCTTTATTTGTGAGTTGGGATTTCTATTTGATACATCTTCTCTAGTAAATTATGATTAGTAATTAGTTGGGATTAGTAATCAGTATCAACCATTCATAGTATTTTCATGTTGAAGTGTATGATTAGTATAGTAACTGTTTGCAATGGTTCACCGAACTAACGATCATCATTAGTAATTAATATACTTATTCTTATTAGTAATCAGTTGGCAGGGGTTGATATTTGATGCAGATTTCTCAGTATATTTAAAGTAACATGTGAAACCCTAATCTTATTGGATCTTATTAGTACTTGGAGGATCATCTGCTTAACAAAAAAGGCTTAGTGACCAGCTACTAATAACTTCTTAGTGATTGGGGCGTAACTAGTAAATCTAGTAATGACTTCGGATTGGTAATTAATCCTTGGTGCAGATTATTGGTGTATAATCAAATTATATAGCTAAATAACAGATCTACCAGTGTCTAATCTACCCAAGCTTCCCAAGTAAATTTTCTCTAAACTACCGATAGCTTTCCCTTTACTTCGGGGCTTCAAAGATGAGTTTTGCTCTTCATACTAAAGGGATGATTGGTGATTTTCCCTTTACGAAACCACAAAATGGCTGGTCGATACCGGAGGATAATGAGCAAAATTCTCTCTATATTCAATACGATCAGGACATGTCTACACATCTAAAGCGTCACCTTCTCCATCCTCATCTTCATCTATAATTCTTTCAGCCTATAGGAGAGAGAGAGAGAAATATATATATATAATAGGTAGATAAGACAACATCTGATTTGATCTTTTAGATATATAAGATAGATGGATGGATGGATGGATTAGATTAGATTAGAATTGATTTGATTAGCTTAGATTAGACAGATGAATTAGATTATATGGATAGATTAGATAGATTAATTAGATTAGATGGATCGATTAGATAATTTAGATAGATTAGATTGAGGAGATAGATGAGATAGATGAAATAGATGAGACAGATGACACAGATGAGACAGACAGACAGACCGACCGACGGAAAGGGAAGGACAGAGACAGAGAGGGAGGGGAGGGGAGAGGAGAGAGGAGAGGAGAGGAGAGGAGAGGAGAGGGGATGGGATGGGAGAGGAGAGGAGAGGAGAGGAGAGAGGAGAGAGGAGAGAGGAG
>CAMXCT020003491.1:442272-477272 GCA_947184155.2 Cladocopium goreaui
TAGGTAGATAGGTAGATAGGTAGATAGGCAGATTGGTAGACAGGTAGATAGGTAGATAGGTAGAAGATAGATAGACCGATAGATCGATAGATCAATAGATCAATAGAAAGAAAGAAAGAACGACATAAACGTAGCTAGATTGTTAGATGGATAGATAGGTAGATAGAGAGTTTTATTCAGCACACTGCTTTTAAGTATACATCTATGTTTGCATATATGATGTGTAGGGTTACAACTCGGTTCCAAAAGCCTTTGCGACATGAAGATCGGCCGGGATCATCCGAGTGGCAGCCGCACGTTAAGAAATCCGAATCACCAGTCGGGATGTCTTTTGGGATTCCTATGAAACACTGGGGCTATAGTGGGATTACCCTCTGGTAAACATACAAGCAGCTATTGAAAATTGCCATTTATAGTGGATTTACCCATTAAAAATGGTGTTTTTTCATAGTTACGTTAGTTTACCAGAGGGTATCATGGGATAAATAAACCAACCATCTAAGAATTGGCGAAGGATTTCGCAACCATCCGCAGTAGTTGGGATATAGTTAGGCATATAACAGGAGATCTCATTTTATGGATCTTGGCTTGTTTGAAACTTAGGTATGCCACCAAATTGCGAATGCAAACGGGAACGTGTTAATAAACCATCAAATTATTGGGGCACCCTATTCTCCAACAAATCCAGGTGTTTGATTGCAAACCTCAGCAAAACTTGCAAGCTCAACCCTGTAAAGGCTCTTCCCAACCCGTAATCAAACATGGTTTGCTGGAACATTTTCGATTTATAAGAGAATTTGCCATGAACACTTCGATGTACAGGGGATTTCCCATTGTCATGTTTGATAACCCCAGGGTAGCTCCATACTCCTGTGACCTTCCAAGGACTGTTGCTGACATGGTGCTATGGGTCAAAACCCATGGACTGAAATAGTTTAAATTTCTGGATGTTCATCCACCAAAATATGGGACAATGATCGGCTTTGACCTATCTCATAGAGGTTTGACCTATCTCATAATGGTGAGGTTTGTAACCCAGGAAGTCTGGTTGTTATGACATCCATTAACATCCATTAACATCCATTAACGTCCACTAGTGGTAAATACTGGTGATTTTGCAGCTGACAAATCCTGTCCAGGAGAAGGATCGTGCCATGGATCAGCGCGGGTCCACCAGAAACTGGTTCCGTTCTGGTGGCACTTTGATTGGGGCTTGTCGGAACATAGGATATGCGGGGAGATACCTCAAATCTGAGGGTTAATGAGGGTTAATATCATTTTCCCTACTCAAATCTGGCTATAACTTGGGACATACCAAAATTTCGAACGCACTTTGATGGGTTTTTGATGCCTTAAATTTAAATCTATCATCTTATGGGTGCTTTAAATCTACCATCTTATGGGAAGATGGCGGGAGAAGCTAGACATCATCCCTTCGATGAGACTTCAGGGTTGACAACATCTGTGGCAGATGTCATTGGAACATGTGGAGATCTAGTGATAAAATTGGAGATCTTCTGCAAAAGCTGGTTGGTGGTTTCAAACATGGCTGGATTATTTTCCATTTCATATATGGGATGTCATCCTTCCCATTGACGAACTCATATTTTTCAAGATGGTTATTGCACCACCAACCAGAAAGGATCTTGTGATTTAATTTCATTGTCTGCGTGGCTAGACATGCAGCCATACGCAGCCCAAAAGATGTGGAGAAATACCACAAAAAAAGCCGCTATGGAGATTTAGCATGAGGTTTAGCACTTAGGGATCTTAGGGTTGGCCGTGATGATGATGAATCATCGTCACCATCATCAGCATTGTCCAGATGCTTATGAATAGAGCCCGGGCAAACCTCACAAAATGGTGCCACCCTAGTTATCAGTTGGTTTATAACCCCATTAACTGCATGTGGATACATTGTATCATAAACCCCACTTATGAGAGTTATATATAAGTTAAAAACCAGGGTTTTGCAGTCATAACTCGACTGATTGGGCAAACTGTCAATGATTTGCCTTGAGAATCACTGTTGATAAGCACACGTCATTGAGGAAAACATTCGAAGGCTGCATCGATTTTGTTGTCTGAAAATGATGGAGTCCGGCCCAGGTTACTTGGACTATATTGGATCATCATAATTTTCAGTATAACCACATATATCCAATATATATATATATATATCCAAATATAAGGGGTATCATCAAAATATATCAAAATGACCATGATGATAATTTTGAGGATATATTTTTTGTAATCCAAATCATTTTTCCCATATCTTCACTGCGTCATTTGGGTATACCGGTATACCCCAACTTCATAACTTCGACCCATCCGACCATCCGAGGCTGAAGGCGCTGGGGAGCCTGAAAGCTCAGCTGGGAAACTGGGTGAGAGTTGCATCTGGGGCAGGCCGCGAAGCCGCGAAACTGGAATCATCCAACTAAAAATCAAATAGAATGAGAACTTTGAAAACTATATAAGTTAGATCCCTCATATGACTCATATAATATGCCATGTCTATGGAAAATGCCAAACATATTCAACTACAATGAACATCTCAGCTTTGGATGACACACTTCACAGCATGTCATGGAAATTCCTCGGGTTCGTCCGATCATCCCGATGGACCCCTCCTGTTTCAAATTTTGTAGAATCATTTGGGTAAATCATGGTGAATGTTCCAGTTTTACTGGGTTATTCATGGTCATTCTACTCACCATGAAGTTTTGTTTCGGATCTGGGTAAATCATGGTATATTATAACTGGAATAATCACTGGATTTTTTTTTGGAATAATACCTTAAGGTTAATTTTTGGATGATTTTTATGGAATAATAACTGGAATTAATTGGATTCATCTTGCGTATATTTTTGGAAAATCATCCTCTTTTACCCAACCTTTCAGGTTAGTGAAAGATCATAATTTACCCAGAATCATCTCACGGGAATCAACAATTAAACATGATAGCAGCAGGAAATATCAGATATATAAATCTCAGCTGATCAAATTTAAGTAAAACACTGACGAAAAATATAAATAACATCTAGTAACCATCTAGTAACCATATAATAATTATAATATAAATTTAAGTAACCATCTAGTAACATTCAAAATAAAGAATCAGAATCTGCCAGCTGGAATCGGATCATTTTCTCCGTCAGGTTTGATTTTTTGCTTGCAACACTGAAACCACTCGAATGTTGGACATTCGGGGAATTCGACCTGTATGTTTTCTTGAGATCATACTATCACAATCTATCACACACCCACACACACACATATATATATATACACATGCACGCACATATATTTGCCTAACAAGTCAAGGGCGCGAACATCCCCCGACCTAGGCATGGAAGAGAAGAGTAAGATGGAAGCCTTGGCTCAACGCCAGGGAGCCTGGTGGGTGGGTGGATGGCGACTGGAAAACCTCGAAATGTGCCAGATTTTTTTTGGGAAGAAACATGAAGAAAACTATGACCTTTATAATGAATCTACATATATAATGGGACTTAATATATCTTAATATGGACTTAATAGATCTATAATTATACTGGTTGGTGGTTTGGAACATGGATGGATGATTTTTCCCATGATATTGGGAATGGAATGTCATCATCCCAACTGACGAACTCACTCCATCATTTTTCAGAGGGGTAGGTTGAAACCACCAACCAGTCATTATTAACCATCATTAACCATCATTAATCATCATTAGCCATCATTAAATCACCAGAAAAATCACCATGAACTGAGTTTTTTTTTTTTGGCTCAACCACCAACCAGTGAATCTGCATATTTTGGATCTGGGTTTTGACGGTTTTTTGATTCGCCAAGTCTTGGATCGAACAAATCCCAGCCCTATATATATATATATTCATTTTTTTTGTTGCATCCCCATTCTACGGGCTCACAAACAATATAGGTATATTAAGGATATTATATCAATTTTGCTATTATTATATGTATATATATATGATTTCATCTCCAAATTTTCTACTAAGCACCAGGGTTTCTGGGGCTGTTTTTTGTCAGAAAGGATTGGATCTAACCTGGGACATCCCGAGAATTCCCAAGCACAGGGTCCCAGGGTCAAAATTGGGTACCCCAAGAGTTATAGACATGGTTAATACTAGTTAAATCTAATGATATAATACTAATGTTCATAGTCTTAAATCTGTCGCAGTTCTTTAATTTTGACCCATGACAGGATTGAATTGTTTCACATTTGTTTCTGGACAGATCCAGCTCTTTGTCTTGAGTGCTTTTCAGTCCTACTGAGGCACCAAAGAACTTTCAGAGGCTGACTGGAAACAGCCCCCAGAAACCATGATGGATCTAAGGGATTTACAACTGCGGCCGTAACTAGGGGAATGGGACCTGGATGGACCTGGTAAACCACGCTTGAAAGATGTTGATACATCTGCGTTGCGGGAATTTGTGAGATGGTTCGGTGTGCCCCATGCCGTCCCATGCCACTGAAAATGGGGATAGAAACTTCAAGAACAGGGTTGGGAGTGTCTTCTTCTTACTGGTATGGCGGTTCCACTGGTTTCAGGGGTGTAGTTCCTGAATGGTTGAAAGATGTTGAAAGGAAGGTAATCCACAAACGCGGCTCAGCCATGCAAGTTCCAGCTGCTTCTTTCAGCAGGCTGTGGCCGTGGTTCCAGTCTGCAACCCCATCGATTTTCCTCTTCAAAAGAGCCGGACACCATTTGTCATTTTGTCATGGTGAGACTGTTGCCAGCTTGGTTCGCAAGCCATAATTACCCTCTGGTTATTTAACATAGCCATGGAAAATCACCATGTTTAATAGGTAAACCATCTATAAATGGGCCATGTATACCATGGCTATGTTAGTCATAACCAGAGGGTGAGTTGTTTTTTTTTCCAAGACTACAATGGATACGAAGGCGAGAATTTGAGCCCAGCTCTGTACAATGTCTGTTGTTTGTAGCAGTATTATCATCACAAAATAGCAATGACTTTGATTTAATGACTTTGATTTATTGGCATTATCCTTCGGTAGTGCAATATATGACCATGATGATATTCATTGCACATTATTATTCAGGAGGTTTTTTTTTTGCTGTTCCGTTTGGGTGTTTTTTTCCAATTTTCATGTCTGGTTGCTTTTGATTTTGCTTCTGTTTTTGCTTCTTTTCCTACTTCTTTGCTTTTCTGCTTCTTCGCTTTTCCGCTTCTCTGCTTTTTTTGTTCTTTCCCTGCTTTTACCCTTGTCTGCTTTTCCGCTTTTCCGCTTTTACTTGTCAAGCCCTAAAGCAACCCCTAAAATCAGTGAATCAATCAGACCTAAACCAACCCAAAATAAACTTGACTCCAGCCTTGAATAAATCTTAAACAATTGTTGAATTCACCCTAAATCAACCGCAACCAAGGGTGAACACCCGAAGCGATAAACTTGAACCCATTCCTCAATAAACACTACACCGACCCTAAACAATTTTTCAACTAACCCTAAGTATACCTCAAATAAACGCCTCATTAAACCCTAAACCAACTTTAGATACACCTTAAATAAACCTTAAACCAACCCTCAACCCTAGATAAACCCTAAACCAACCCTAAAGAAACAATAGACCAACAGGAAATACACCCCAAACCAATCCTGAACCAAGCCTACAAGAACCCTACGCCTTAATCAACCCTGTATGAACTCCAAACCAACCCTAAACTCACCTTAAATGAAGTTGAAACAGTTTGCAAACAAACTAAATAAGCGACACAGCAATTTTAGATAATCCCTAAGCCAAACCGTAAATAGACACGAAATCGCCACCAAATAATTACTAAGACAACCCTAAATAAACCACACCCTGAGCAAAGCCTAAATTACTAATAACAGCTCAACGTGTCGAAAATATGGCCCTTGCGCAAGATTTCCTGCAGAATCCTCGCCCCAAGATCAAATCAGAAAAAACATACCCAAACATACCCGGAATAGAATACATAACCTTATTTGTTACTAGTTAGTTGGGGTTTCACATATTTAATTAGTGTTTTTCAATCGTACTTGAGATGATTTGTTGAGATGACGCTCATATTCTTGGGATGGGTTAATACCACCAACCAGAATAATTGCCAAGTATGACTATGAATTACTCAGATTATTCCATACGATTGCTGCCATGTTTCAATGGATTGGTTTAAGGGAAAATCTTAACTGGAAACCATCGATTTTCCCATTCAAAAAGAGGGGCTTTCCCGTAAAATTTCCCTTCAACCAATCCATTAAATGTGTTTTTTATCTATTGTTATTTTGGGATATTTTTGGTGCACCACATCATTCCAACCACCCCACCAGGCGAAAGCTGCTGTGGCGGAGCTTACATCGCAGCTCGCCAAAGTCAATGAGGTCGGCGCGTGCCGACCCAGTCTCTGGTAATCAAAGATGGAAATGGAAAAACTAGATTTCCATAAATGGAGATACCACAAAATGGAGGGTTTCCATGGGTTTCCCAAATGGAAAATCCTTTGGAAACATGGATGATTTAGGGGTATTCCCATTTCAGGAAACCTCCACATGGTGGAATTATGTTTTTTTTTTGGGGTAAACGTTTAACCAATGAGAATTGCGGGTGAACCATCAACAATGGAGAAATCTGGTTGGTCAATGAACTGGTTTGGGGGAAAACCCGCAGGAAACCATGGCTTTCATCATCAGCGAAGTCTTCCATCCAATTCTGCGAACCGATCGTTTGCAGATGATTTTCCTAGGGGAACTATGTCAGGACTCAGGACCCCTAAAAAGGGGAAACACATGTAACAAGATCTGGGGATTTACGATCGTTGACCCCTCAATGTACTACAATTAACAATATGGAAATATGGTTGGAACTGCAAAAGGATGGAAGAACCATGCCGTTTCAAAAACGCATGGCAGATGAAGCTTGAACATGATTTTAAGTACCAAAAACTGGGTGGGCATTGACTTGGATTGGATGCTGAGGGGCAAGCTAATTTCCAGGTGAATACCCTTGGTGGTATAACTTGGAACTTTCCCACAAGTTTCCTCCAAGTGTGGTGTTTGCGTACAATTTTTGGGGATCAAACATCTCAAATCATCAGAAATTCTCAGCAAATGTCCGTAATAAAAAACATGTTCCCACCATTTTCTCCTCATTTCTTCCCCCTCATTTTTTCCTGCCAGAATCCCCAAGAACATTTTCCGAAGAATTTTCCTAATTGACTTCGTTTATCCCAGAATTTTCCATTCATTTTTGAACATTTTCCGAACATGTTTCCACATTTTTCCAACACTTTCCCAAACATTTTCCCACATTCTTCCCAACACTTTCGGAACGTTTTCCAACATTTTTTTCACCTTTTCTCACATTTTCCCACCTTTCCGAACATTTTCCCACAATTTTTCTCACATGTTTCCCCAAGAAGCGCGCCATGAGTGGTGTGAGGAGCTGAGCCTGCAGCAACAGCAGCTGAAAGAAGCCGAAGAGATGCGTCTGGTGGCCGAAGCCTTGGCCAAGGAGGCGCTAAACATTGAGACCATGGCTTCGTGATGGGTCAAAGATGGTATTTTGATGTATTTTGAATGGAAAAAATCTGGTGAGAAAAACGAAACTGAACGGAGGGTTTTGATATAATTAATATTAATTAATCATATTTTTACGAGGAAAATCTGGCAAAATCGGTGAATGGAGGGTTGTGATGGTATTTACCAGTGGTGAACGGAGGTAAAGGTGGAAGCTTTCCCATCAGCTACAGGGGATGGGGATCCAAGTTTCATGGTGCCAGCTTGAATCGAACATGGCCATGGCTGGCTGCCCTGTCATGTGGGACATTCACCACAGGTATATGGCAGTTTATGGCAGGCAGGTTAGATTGAGGGTTTGCCATGGCTAATATCAGGTGTGGTGAGATAAATGGTGAAATTTTCCATCAAGATCCATCAAGAAGAGGTTTGCACATCGTTTGGAACCGATTCTTGCGGACAGTATATAGCCCCACATCGAAAGTTTCAGCATCGAACTGGGACAAATGAGATTGGAATGTTTCCCCATTTGATACATTCCAATTTGTTGGTTACAAGCTGTCTCAGACTCTCAGACTTGTTTCCAGAGAAAAGGGGTGAACTCCCCAACATTCTGAGTCCAGCAACACGGAGAATATAGCGTTTGATAAAAAAATAACAAATAGAGAAAAACAAAACCAGAGCGAACAAAAAAAACAAACACAAATTGAGGAAAATGCATGAACATGCAGGTTTTGTTTTTTTTTGTTCTTTGTTTGTTTTTTCTGGTGACTCTCCCTGTCGTTGTTTTTTGGTGATTCGGTTTTTGATTGTTTTTTTTTGCTAAAATCAACTGTTCTACACGGAATCATAACCCTAACAAGGCACGTTGACAGAGACAACCACCGATTTTTGGACAGTAATCGTTTTTCATATTTGGCGGTTCAGTGCCACAGCATTTTTGGGTGATGAACATCCAATTGCCAGCGATTTTGGTGTTCAGGGATAGCTTGCCGTATATTGTACCATGCACCCATTTTAGCCACGAACAGTGGGGAAAATGGGGTGTCCAGCTAAAAATTACTAGCATTGTTTGTTCCTTAAACCAGCCAGTGAATACTTGGGGTTGTCAATAGGGTACCACTACCCCAAATTTGATGGTGTTAATCACCATTTTTTTTTCATTACACATTTTTGTTATCAACCATTTTCAACAAAGACCTGAATCGTATCAAATTGGATGATCTAATAGTCATTAAAGACCTGATGAAATATCTTAGACTGGTTGGTGGTTTGGAACATTTTTTTATTTTCCATTTCATATATGGGATGTCATCCTTCCCATTGACGAACTCCATCATTTTTCAAGATGGTGAAATGGCACCAACCAGATTTAGTAAGTGGTTTATAATCCATATGTAGCCCATAGTTCATCCCAGAAGTGTGGATATATCATTGGGAACTGTTGAATCGTGGGAATGACCACGAGACTTGCCCGACTTCGACGCGAGGCGAAGTCCAAGGCACCCCAGGCGCGGTGCACTTGGGAAGCAGTGACCCCCATGATGTTGGATGTATCCATTACAATATATATATATATTATTTTATATACAGTATATATATACACAATATGAGACGTGTATATATATATATATCTATCACTACATGGTGAAGATATGGAAATATATGAAGATATTGATATGGAAGTATATGAAACATGTGTATATCACTACTGGAATAGTCATACTATATCATTTATGGAATAGTCCTATTTCACCGTGTTTTTTTTTGGGCAGAGCATCTAAGGTCAATACCCCGTACCCCCAAGCAGGTCGACGATTTTCCCAGCTATAAACCATTATAAACCTTTATTTAGTTTGGGGATTTTCGATTGCCATGTTTGATTACCAGAGGGGACACTTATTGTTATATGTGTGTATATCCATTACTATACGCTACTGTATTATAAAAATGTATATACATATATATATACTATGCTGTTTTACCATCATGTGATTTAGATATGAAGTATTATATTATAGTATATGACTAATGGAATAGTACTATATATATATGCGCCATATAGATATGGCATTTCATGGACTATTCATAATATGATGGTATAGATATGGAATTATCATTATATATATATATCATGTTGGGGAACTATTCTGTAGGATTAGCCACTATGATATACCATTTACAATTTTATAGGACTAATCATTAGTCGAACATGTGGAAGAATCATGGGGAGGTATAGTTATTGAATGGGAATATGGAAATATAGGCTAAGAATTCTAATTTAGTGGGGGTGCGGAAGAGCAATGTGGATATGGAATGACAATGGCTGTAAAGCTGGATCACACACGCGCACATATATATGTATATAATCGTCTAAATATATAATATATATATAATATATATATATAAATGTATACACATAAATATGAATACTATTATACACTCATGCATGCATGCGCATATGTACATATATAAGTAGTCATGCTGCTGAAGTAGATAGAATTCGTTTTTTTTTTCCCACAAAACTCGTCCCAATAATAAGTGAGATGTTTTTTGCACTTTCATATTCCATCTGCCCGAGGATGATGACACGTACATGCATACGTACATACATACATACGTACGTACATACATACATACATACATACATACATACACACATACATACACACACACATAGACGCACACACCCACATAGACACAGAGACAGACAGAGACAGACAGAGACAGACAGAGACAGACAGAGACCGACAGAGACGGACAGAGACGGACAGAGACGGACAGAGACGGACAGAGACAGATGCCAACATATCAACATATCAACCTACCGGAAAAAAGGTAATGCCTGGATGGTAGTTCAATGACACTTACTTTGTTTTTTGCAAGTTTTCTATCTATGACTTGGGGTTGCTTTTGAAAACATAGACATTAATCTATCATGTATCATCCATTAATCAAACAGTGAACACCCACTAACTAAATGTCGGTGGTCCATCAGTGGCCCATAAATAATCACACACACATATATATAAATAAATAAATATATGCATGTTGGGTTGTCTCAAAATTAGGCACCCCAAATGGTTTGTATACTCCTGTTCACTATTAATATGAGATAATATGAGCATATATTGAGGCATCCATCCTAAGACAGGCCCATACTATATACACTACGTATACACTATCTCCACGTCGTCGTTTCTTTATTCGCATAATCCATCAAGCATTAATCATCCATTAATTAATCACCCATTGCCCGTTTATATTTACATATATGATTCATATATATATATACATACACATTCACATAATCCATCAATCAGTGTTTCCAAAGTCACAAACCTGTACACTTTTTAATGTACCAACGAATATATATATATAGTGGTCTTGGGGTAGATAGAATATAGAAATCTCAAAGAACCATTAAAACATGGGAATATGATTGAAAAATCCAGGTGGAAGTCAAAGAGGACAAGTCCGAAGCTTTGGCGGAGGAATTGGTGCCGAACCGGCCCTTTTTCACCCCAGCCAGGGATGCGTCCCTAGTTTTTCTTTTTCCCGGGGATAGGGTTGATTGCTTTTCCCGGAAATCCAATTTGTTTGTGAATTTGTTGGCAAATAGGGTCCATTTGTTTTTGGCAATAGCATCGGTTAAACCATATATATATATGCATCCAATTGTTTTTGGATTGTTGGTTAAACCAACACATTTGGGCATGTCAGAAAATTGGGGTACCCCGAAACCTTTGTTGTTTTCCGGAAAAATGGCCTATTCTTCGGTGGATTTTTTGGGTGCCTCATTTTGAGACGTCCCAATTGTTTGGACCGGTGGAGATGTAATTGTAACCACTTTGCCTCATCAGGTTGGTGTTGTCAACGGAAAGCCTTCATGACTTGGTGGATGGGGATATGCTGATGTTTGTGTTGCATTAGAGGATGCGTCTTATTTTTTTAACCCCCAAACTGGGTCAACCTTGGATTTGTGGATAGTGCCATCTTTCAGAATTGTTTTGCCGTTTGGATTGGAATAAACGTGTACTAACCAGCCAAACATGCCATTTCTTTGCACGGCTGCTAGGTTGGCAGGTCAGCCGTGGATCAAGGGCACATAGCTTCAGCATGGGATTGACACCTCTGGTTTGCAATGGTTGAAATACAATCCATTTCTGGAAGATTTGGGGATGGTTTGAGTGATGGTTGGTTATTGAATTGAACTTGCCACAATGTGACCACCAATGGTGTCACCGTGTTACACCGTGGTTTGGTCAGTTCTCTAATTTCAATCAATTTCCAGAGTGACAGGGTGTTTGGAAAAACATGTGGCACGCCTGGCACGCCTGTGCGATTGGTTCAAGTTCAAGATGCCATTCAGACACGGCCATGTCACCGTGATATGGCACATCTAATCACATCTACCAAGCCGTTGCGCAATGACAGACATGATTTTTGGTGTCTTGTTACTTGTTGTTTTTGTTCACCATTTCTTAACCATTTGAATTTGTTCACATAAAAATCACAAAACATCACCGTTTCAGTGACCAGCCATGGAATTCATGGAGCCTCGGTCTGATGAGGTCGGCACACACCGCTGTGTGTGGCTGGATCTTGCGAGTGGAGACGTTGATGTCTTTTTGAACCATATAATACCATATAATCAGGACATAATCAATAGTATATATATATATGTAACCAATCTATCTTTACTGTTTAATCAATACATAATCAACATATAACCAATATATATATAATCAATATATATACACACATATATAAATATATACTGTATATGTGTGTGTGTATAGGTATATCTATATATATATATAAATATACATCGTCAATATACACTCTACATCTCGATAACAATATATGTCACATTCGGGTCAGATTGGGGATCTCCGGGATTTGGGGGCCAGGTGTCATGGGTGTTACCATCCTCATGGGAGTTGTTTTGAAGCAACTGGATGGGTAGAAACCAATCAATTGGAGCATTGCCAGAACCATCACCGGACCAGCCAAAAGACGACACTTAACCGAAAAAAGAGATTGACCGATTGACCATGAATTAAGTTCAAGTTTCCGAATATCATGAGATATCAATAGATGTAATAGATTGTAATAGTATACTTAAAGATGGTAACATATGGTAGCATACAATGATATATAAGTTCCATTTCCCAGGGTTCATGCTTTGCTATCCTAAGAACTATGTCACAACCAGAGAGTGTTTTTAGGTTGACTGGCTATGTCCTTTCCCCATTTCTTGGTGGACGAATTTCTTGCGAAAGTCGCTGCATCGAACACTCACCAATCCCAAGCAATCCCAAGAACAAGCCCTTTTTTGAGAATGCCTGCTGAACAGTGTTCGACCTCCTGTGGGTTCTTAGATTTCTTAGCAGGAGGGTTGGGATTGACATGCCCAGCAAATCACAAATACCAGTTTGTTTGAAAATTGGGTACTGGCCCTGTTGATGCTTTAAACCATCATCATTTTCTTCAAAGGGTCATCAGGTAAAAAACCATGTTTCAGCCGCCCCCAGAAAATTATGTTGGTTATATGTCCATCACACATGTTCATATAATTATATATAATTATATATATGTAATATAGATGTCCCTCTATGGTGTAAGTGTAAGTATCTAGCGATTTATGTCCCAACCATATCCCCTTTAAATGATAAGGGCAATCGAAAAGCAGGAGCTGTTTAGCGATGGACCAACTGAGTCCACTGAAGTGGAGAACGGTCCAGGACCGGTTTTCAGCAGTGGGTCATGGTGGGTCAACTCGACGCGCGAGAAGTGCTGGTACTACTCGTGTTATTTGTTGTTTATGCCTTGTTTATTCCAACTGAAGTTGTTATTAGTAGTGCTATTCCAATTAGTGGTACTATTCCAATTTGTAGTAGTACTATTCCTGTTAGTTATTGGCTATCATTGCTTTTGAATGCTTTTGAATGTTTTATGTTGCCATTCATTTTATTAGCTGCTGCAGTAGGAGGGGAGGGGGAGGAAGAGGAGGAGTAGGAGTAAGAGTAGGAGCAGGAGTAGCAGGACTCGTTATAGGAAAAGGAGTACGCGTAGGAGGAGGAGCAGCAGCAGTAGTAGTATTTCCATATCTGAATCTACGTTCATGTACCGGAGGTAAAGTTGAAAGAGTGACCAACTAGCCCTTGGTGGGCCGATTTGCAATTTTGAGTCCCCATGCGCCATACACCTCACCTGAAAAGTTCCAAGGTTTACATCATCTTCCAGGTTCATGGTTTGCCTTCTTAGTTGATTTGTTCCTCTTTTTGCCGGGTGAGTAAAATTCATGTTTCCCTATTTTTCCCATTGCTGGTGGTCATATATATATCCAAAGAACTGGAGCAAACCCTTTGAAGCCCCGGGAAAAAAAGAACTGATCTGCGAATGTTCCATGGGATAGCTACTTGTATTTTGGCAAATTTATAACTTCAAGGTTGGTTGTCAAGAGGGTACACCCCTATGTTGGTAGAGGAAATCAACCAGGGCATTGTGGTGCACGCATTTGGGACTTTCGGGTCCAAGTTCCTTTTGTTACTTGGACCCAAAACATCCCAGTGAGGATAACAAGTTGTTTTGAGAAACCATCGTTTGCCCATGTTTTTCCAACGTAGAACCGTAGAACCCATTAATCTAACCTTTTTTTTTCCTTCTCCCATGGTTATTAGTTATTAGCCACAAAACCCATGCCTGGAAAACGCGCATCCACTGCCGAAACCTTTCCTGGCGCTCAGGGCGTAAACGCGTTGCTTGGTGCGTTCGAGGGCCCTCCGTTGGTTGATGATTTCATGCTATTTCAGTCATGGAGAGTGAAACATAATTTTTCACCATGGTTCATAAGGATTTGAACTATCAGGTGGGGATATGTCTAGAGTCTAATTGATAACTCAGTTGCTGATTTCTTCGGGGATAAAAACCGACCTTTTAGATGCATGGGGGTGATTAGAATCCAGTATAAAGCTACGACATTTTGGGTGTTGAATACTGCTCAATTGGGATGGTTTGACCAAAAAGACTCTATTTTCATTATCATTTCTTGCCTAAAACCATGGACCCCCCATCATATCCCATAACGCAATCCAATTAGGATAGGTTTTGATACCATTTGATACCCATATACCCCCACATCGTGGCATAAAACTATATAAAACTCACATTTTTTCCCGTCTTTTTTGGTAGTGATTTTCCCACCTCGCGGCCAGGTTGCCAGGCTCTTGAGGCATTTCGCTTTGTTGTCGCTGCTGGCTGCGGTCTGTCTCATTGGACGGCAGAGGCCGGAGGGATAGATCCTGCCATGGGCGTTGGTCCTTGGTCTGGATGGGTTTCCACCAAGAATTGGGGCAATTTTCTGCCAAAATCTTATAATTGATATATACATATATTTGGGACCATTTGGGAATTGCACAAGCATATTTGGGAATCATCTATCATCTGTGCCATGGTCAAGTTAGTTAACTTGTATACCCAGTCCATCCCAGTCCTTGGAGCTCTTGGGTGGGACATCCATTTTCATAGCGACTGTGGAAGAATGTGGTTTTGGATTCCATACCACATGGGATAGATGAACATAGCACATCAATCCCATGTCACTTGATCATAAACTGATATGACGGGATGGCGCTGGAGAGAGAGAAAAACATATGATGTGATGTGAGGTTCGGATGGTTCGGGATGACTCATGATTGATGATTTGATGAGTTCTGTATTCTCAATCTTCTCGTGTCTTATTTATTTGCTAATTCTTTGCTATTTATGGGGGTGCAGGCCCAGCTGGTACGAGGCGGTACGGTACCGGCAGGCCATGTGGGCGGTGGAGTTGCCATTGAAAAATGAAACATGGAAAATGTACAAAAAAAAACAATGTTTTAAGAATCCATGGTTTCCGGTGAAGATTTTCCCTGAAACCAATCCGTTTATCCATGGGACACAGCATGTTTTAGCCTTGGGATATGGAGGATTTCCTGTTGCTTCAGCAAGTCATAGGATTTTCTGGGAGCAAGTTGGAACCAACTCTGAGACTGGGGTTGGTTCTGTGGAAGGCAAGGCAGGGCATGGTACAGTTTCTCTTCAGATCACAATTCCCCAGCTGCAAAGTCAAGTAACCCCACTTTTCGCATCCCGGTTGGTAACATTTGGTGCTGGGGAATATCGGACTCCTAATTGTGGAGATTTGGTTTATAGGCATCAGAAGAACCATGCCCCGCAGTTGTTGCCGAAGTAATGGGACACATCAGGTTGACAATGAACTTAGGGAGCTTGGACATGTCTCAGAATTGGTTGAATTGAACATCTTCATTTTTGTTTACAAAGATCCTCAAATTCTGCAGATGTCCGGGAAAAATATCTTCCTTTTCTTCAGATGTTCCTTTAAATATTCTAAAAAAATGTGGACTGAGTCGATGTGACCCCTAAAAGCCACGAAAGTCGCCATGCGTTCTCGGCCTCTCGGCCTAGGGATCGCAGCTGTGGGCCCCCCCTGAATGGCATAAAGATGCTGAAGGAAACGACGTCAAGGCCAGGTGTGAGACGTGGGGCGGTGGGGCATCCCCAAAGTTTCAAGAAAAAACCCCTAAATGGTATAAAATAGAAGGTTTTTTTTATATGTTTTTATCCCCAAAGAACGAAACCACATTATATATATACAGCATAAATATATAGTTATAAATACAGATGCACACAGACATACATACACGCACACACACACACGTACCTACATACATACGTACGTACGTACGTACGTACGTACGTACGTACGTACGTATATAAATACATAGATACATAGTGCCTGAGGATCTTGTTTTTCTTCTAGCCATCCGTGGGATGATCCTTCAAGCACTCTCTGAGTTTCTCTCTGAGTCCGACCAGCCTCGTAGGTTTGGAGAAAAATCCCAGAATTGTTGAAGAAATATGAAGAAATCAGGTGTTCCCCTTTGCATGGACCATTTGATAGTAGAATCTGGGCCAACCTCGGTTTGGTAGCATGGATGACGGGTTCCTGATTTTTCAGCCATGGAACTGCCGGGGTACGTGGATGTTTTCCAGACAGAAACCAAAGGACAGAATTTCACCCTAATCGGTGCCCTCTGGTAATTTAACATAGCTATTGAAAATGGCCATTTATAGTGAGTTTTCCCATTAAAAATGGTCATTTTCAATAGCTATGTTAGTTTACCAGAGGGTATAATAAGGCAATTTTGTTCACATTCTTCCTGGTATATTCTGGAGATTTCCTGAAAACATCAGGCCCCCAATGGCTTGAAAAGATGGTGGGGCACCTCCCAATGGCTTCGCTCCGCCATTTTTTGTCTCTGGAGGATACCTGGGACCACTACCAGATGCCCAATTGCGACAGTGGACCACCTCCCAACGCGAAAAAGAAGGCCAAATGGCGATGGTGTACTCTCCAGTAAACTAACATACTGTGGATGGAAGAAAACCTGCAGCAGTTGATAGGTTTATCCCATGATTTATAGGATTTCAACCATCCAAGGTGGTGCAGGATTTCGCAACCATCCACAGTAGCTATGGAAAATGGACCATTTACAGATGATTTACTAAGTAAGATAGTGATTTTCCATAGCTATGTTCGTTTACCAGAGGGTATGGTTGTTTATGGCTTTGAGTAAGCGCCACATTAAGTAGGCTAGGTCCAAAAAACGTCCTTCCAGTGAATATTTTAACGGAAGCCTTCCAGTACCACTTAGGGACTTCGGATCATCGCTCCGATAGGTCCTTGGGATAGCCCCCCAAGTGGTGAATGAACACATCCATTGAATCATGCAAAATCCACAGGTCTTAGTGGTTTCATACTTGGGAGTGCAGTGTTTCACTAACTGCACTTACAAGTGGATCATAGTCTGACATAGTCTGACATTAAGTTAAGGGTTGTATCTGACATATACATGCATTCATATATCATGTATATATATATATACAATACAATAAATATATATAATAGTATATAAAATATAGTATATATATATATGTATAATATATTTAATATATATATTATCTATTATATTATATGTCATATATCATGTATATATATATATCCCAACATACCATGGTTACCAATCATTTCTCTTTCCACCAGGTGATCGTGGGTCCCAAAATTGCCCTGCGAAAGATGAAGGCCGCCGTTTTTCGGAGAAGTCCATGGGAAAATGTGACTCTTCAGTCCATGGGAAACATGGCTTCATTGAATTTAGATATAATGTGATCTATGTAGGTGGGATATACACAAGGTGGTGCCCCATAGTTAGCTAAGTTGGTTTATAACTCCAATAACTATGGTTTGTGGTAGATATATTAATATTTACTATGGTTTACAAACCAACTTATAACTGGTTAACTGGTTGGGCACAGCCTTGCAGTACCTATATATATATATATCTAGAATTATATTTACTATATATATATATAGAATTATATATACTATATATATGTATATATATATGTAATCTAAATGTAATGGTAAATGCAAATGCAAATGTTATTGCAATGTAATGTATGTATATATATATATATTTAAAAAAACAACTTGATATGCTACAAGGTGGGGCTCCCAAACGGTAGCTAAATTGGTTCATGAATGTCGTTTATCAGTAGGTTATTTATGGTTTGTGGTAGGTACAGCTGTAGGTATCTATGGGTTTTTGGTTGTTCAGACCAACATATTTCAATTTTTTTCTCAGCTATACAACCCAGTGAAAAAGAGAGGAGGATTCAATCATCAACAACAAGGGCACATTAGAATTACTGTAAACCAACAAAGAAGAATATTGAATATTGAATAAATACTGGAACTTATTACCATCTGGAAATTAGTCAAACATGGCAATGAGAAATCCTCTGTAAATAGGTGTTAATGGGAACATCGGACCATCGTTTATGTTTAGATAATGTGGTTGATTTTCCATCGCTATGTTTTTCAAACAAACCGGAGGAGATCGCAGAAAAACGGCTGTGAGTCTGGCACCATAGGTACCCTTAGGTACCCTAAGATAGCTGGTTAATGGATGTCGAATATCCCCCACACATGTTATGAGTTGTGATAGGTTTTGACCCATCCCCAGTTTCGACATTTTCTCCCACTGTTGGTCCCATCCCCAGTTCGGAGTAGGGGCTCTGCAGGAGAAGTTGAAGTTGCCGAAACTGAAGATCGAAGCCGTGCGGAAGATGAAAGATGTCTTGGCCGCGATCTCAGGGAGGATGGGAAGCCTCTGGTTTACCCGGCCTGGTAAACTGCCACAGAACTGATGGGAAAGATCCACCATGTTTAATATGGGAAAATCCACTGACTGGGCCATTTTCTATGTCGTTTTTTGTATGTTTACCAGCAGGTAGATCAGGGGTTTCCATGTGAAGATTCCATGATGTTGACTGGGAGGATCATGGATCATCATTGAACTGGAGGGCCAGGGCGGCCATTTCGGGCAAGAATATGGATTGGTTGTTATCAGATGATCAGCTTTACCACGGGCATGTTTGATTCCTCACCAGCCGCGTCAGCCTGGTTGATTCATCAGATACCATTTTGATCCATTTTTGATCCATTTTGATCCATTTTGATCCACTGGCTGGTGGTTTCAAACATTTTTTATTTTCCATAATATATGGGATAACATTGACTAATATTTTTCAGAGGGGTTGAAACCACCAACCAGTGTACGTTTGTTGTTGCCACTTCACTAATTGAATTGACGAGTTTGATTGGAATATGGCTGGCTTTAAGGTCAATCCCCACGCTCAATGGGATGTACCTTACCTTAGACATCCCTAGACCATTGGGGTCACAAGTCGCAATGGGAATTCAATCAACAGAGACGATATTTGTTGATAGACCCTCCTACTCCCTGTCAACTAGGAGGTCTGTGAGATCAAACACCAATTTTGTAGATTGCATAGCCGTTATTGAGCCATTTTGTTGTTTAACTGCCCATGCCACAAATTTTCTTGCTGTAACACTGTCGGGTTTTAGCTTCCCCGCAGCTTTGGGAGCAGCACGGAATTTCCATATTTTTGTCTTTGAAGCTCCTACGTGCAAGAACGTGTGCGTAGATTCTGAGTCATTTTCTCATAGGTAATTTCCGGGTAAGTCAGCATAACTTCATATAGTTTATCTATGAATGGGCCATCTATGCCGTAACTATGCCAAATAACCAGGGTGTCTCATCATTCCAATGGCTATTTCAGGGACCTAAATTGGCTGTACCTACCATATGTAAGGCCTACGTAAGGGCTAAATCTCAAGGAATATCCTCACAACATATGGCCTTATATGGATTTGAATGGTACAGTAGCTCCATTTTAGGTTCCTGAAATTCCCATTGAACAATCATGGATGGTTGGGAATTCCCTTTCATTGATCCATTATTGCAATTATCGATCCTTTTAGGATCTCTACCTCTAAGGCTGGGAATGTGGATGGGGCTAGAATCTGCTAAGAGGATCCCACGGATCGTCAGTAGTTAGCCTGGTGATCGTAGGTCCCCATTCAGTGGATGTTCCTATTTATAAATTATATACTCTAACATATCCATACATCAATCCATAAGATGGGGTAATTGGATGTTTTTTTTATATTTTTCATGGGTTATCACTATAAGCCCATGTTGCTAAGCACTTGAGTGGGAGAATCCTCCAAGAACCATGAGCAGTAGCTCCTAAATCCACTGGCGAGAATATATCATAAGGAATTTCCAATATCAAGCAGAACATTGATCTGGGCCTTTTTTGGATAATCATTGAGTTAAGTCCCTTCTGTGAACAATATGGGACTAACAATCAAATAATCAACTGAATCAATGAATTAGTTGAATCTCCTTGAACAGTACTATGGCTAATAGTTACTTGGATCTTGGGCTAAAATTGGGCCAATAATTAGGATCAAATGTTTGTTTCCTACATATTGAAAACTGACTAAGTTAACTAAGCAACTCATGAATGAGCTACGCTTATTAACAACTCATCGTGGATCATCCAGTCGTGTTCATTTGATTTGTTGAAAGCTCTGCATATTCAACCAGCATTGTGAATGCACCTACTCAATAATCAGAATTCAACTGAAACTAATTATATAACTTATAATCAATATTTTATAAGTGAATTCGCATGCCCTCTGGTAATTTAACAGGTAGTCATGGAACAATTTAATAGGCCGCCGTGGAACATCACCATGTTTGGTAAATCAGTCAACTAAGTGGACCATGGCTTCCATGGCATACTTACGTTGAGAGTCGTTCGGCTTTCCTGGAGATTACAAGTTGATTTTTAGACCCCATCAACTCTACAATGTGAGGCCCCCGTTCGATAGCTAAGTTGGTTTATAACTCCAATAACTATGGTTTATGGTACTTATAACTATAGTTACTGGGGCTCATAAACCAACTTAGCTATCGAACGGGGGCCTCACATTGTAGAAACCACCAAGATTTGATGCAGAAAAGCTTCAATTCTGGAGCTTCACACCAAAAAACTCACCCAGTCACAACGCCAAACGGTTTAACCCTCAAGCCTTTGTGAAGCCGGTCACATTCGATGAAACTAATCCCATCACCTTAATATTAAACACCCCATAAATTTTCCCAGGTTTATTATTGGAAATTCCCTACGAAACCATGGTTTCTAAGGGGGTATTTAATATTACCCATAGGATCCATGTATGCTATATATGATGACATTTACCATCAATATACCCCCAATGTTAGCATATATACCATACATGGATCCTATGGGTTAGGGGGAAGGGAAGGGATTCCAACTTTTTAAGACCTTTTTTTTCCATCGCCGGAGCGCCTAGGACCTGACAGATCCTCAGCCTCAGCTCTTCGCCACGGACACCCTTCGCCTGCGGCGCTTGCGACACGAAGTTGACGAAGGCGCAGGAAGATGGTGAAATCTCAGGAAACAACAGAAAAGTGGTGAACTGACTATATATCAGTAAAAGGGTTTTTGCGGGTACCGCAGTGATGAATTACTGGTGGTAAACGGAACATGGCTGGATTATGACTTTTCATTCAGTTGGGAATGGAATGTCATCATCACAACTGACTCATATTTTTCAGAGGGGTAGGTATACCACCAACCAGATTATCAATTTCTATCTTTTTTTTTGGTGTTACTATATATGTAATGGCCACATCATGCCACATCTGCGTTTTTTTTTCTCCCAGTGAATGGTACGTCATATGGAGGTACTGCAGTTTTAGCACCTCAACTCCAGTTCCGTCAAAAACCAGGGGTTTTCTGGCATTTATGCAGGCTTTTGAGACATCCCTTGCCCCACCATTTTTTCCGTCTTCATAAGAAGACGTCCTGCAACTAACTGCGGCGGTTTTTTCAATTTTTGATTGGCCCATTGGCAGTGAACGATAGTACTGTGGATGGTTGCGAATCCTGCACCACCAAAAGGATCGTTGAAAGCCTACAATGTGAGGCCCCCGTTCGATAGCTAAGTTGGTTAACAAAAACCCCAGTAACTAGTTCGTTATAAGTACCATAAACATCCATAAACCATAGTTATCGGAGTTATAAACCAACTTAGCTATCTTATCTTGGGGGCCTCACATTGTATGAATAATGGGATCTAATGAGATAATGGGATCTAATGGGATAAACCAACGTTTTCAACTGGTGCAGGATTTCGCAGCCATCCACTGTAGCTCCATGGTGCCATGTACCTGGGCCAGGGGATGAACCAGACGCCCTGCCGCCGAAACTCGCGGCGGTCAGGGATTTGAAGGTGCAAAGGGGTCCTAGGACTGGAGCACGGTCCGCACGGTTACATCATTAGTTGAAGATATGATGTCTAGATATGGCAGTACAATTTTAGATCATAGGACCTAGGACGATTCTAAAGGATTAACTAGTTGAAGATATGGAAGAGCCATGGGAGGTATAGTTGTTCGATGGGGATATGAAGCAATCATGGGAATACGGAATAGTAATAGGGATGTGGAGTGATCATGACTGGAAAGTTTGATCAATTTGATCAGGACCGAATCCCTGCGCCCCAAAATAGCCGAACTTTTCAGAGTGACTTAATTATTAGAATTGACGCAGACGTGGATTCTCAGCCGTATGTATGAAGATTTCTGGGACATAATGATGATCTAATATAACCTATAGAAATATAAGGGGAATTGTCACTTATTCTGAGGATTATTAATAGATTTATTGAACCAATCACCAATTACCGGGAAATGGCAATCCAAGTGTCCGAGACGTTTAGGTGCTATGAGATGGCTATACCATATAGATCAGCTATTTTGGTCAACGCAACCATGCTTCCGGGCATTGATTTAAGCCCCAAACAGGTAGAACCGTATTTCTTTTTGATGGACTTGGACTTTCTTTCTTGTTAGGGGTTGCGATATATCTTCGGGCAAGAATGACTGGCAGACGGGATCCTTTGGCATTTGGTTCAACACCCCCCCCCCGAATCATGGTCAGCAGAGTATGTGATTCACTGCATGATTCACTGCATGATTCACTGAGTGCACAGCGTTCTGAAGCAATTTTATCTGGGAAAATCATCCTTGGGGAATATCAACTGACGATTTAAATCTAAGGTCGGGGGTTGAATATGGACCCTACTGGGGGGAGCTTGACAATGCCGTAAACACACCCTACGGCCCATTCCGTTGTTTGTGTTTTTAAGTCTGGCATACAGAATTTATGTATAGCTGTCTGCAACGTATCGCAAAATTACATCCGCAAGAGAATTGGTAATCTCTAAGACTCTAAGGCAAGTGCTAAACCATGGATTTTGGTCTCAACATGGTAGAACCATAAACATTTATAACATGTAATAGCTATAGAAAACTATTCAACAACGCCATGATTTTGTTGTTTTGGGATGCTTCTTCGGCCATCCCTCTTTGCAAGGATGGCCGCGTACACATCAAATACGTTCCTGTGTGCCCCGACTGCAGGCCGCATGCCATGGCTATCCATATGGCCATATGTCATGCCATGGGTGTCAAGGGCGATCTTGGGGCCCCCAATTTCTTTTGGTCAAGGGACTACAGACAGAGCCCAGGTTGATGTGCAAAGCGGTCAGACTTAAACCTACACCATGATCCAAGGAGTTGGAATGTAACATGATTGTTTCCAACAGGTGATTCTCTCAACACATTCCAGGACATTCCATTTATTTTTTTTTTTGGGGGGGAGCTCTTCGAGCTGCCAGCTTGACCGAGGAAGAGAACAAGAGCCCAGCAAATCTGCGCGGAGCATATTGCCATAGCCAGCGCTGACCACGCGCAAATGTGGCATGGTCGTGGGACAATGGGGAGGGAGTTGTGCAGCTAGCAGGGCAATCATCCCCAGCTTTTGGTCGAGGAATCTTTTTCTGTTTAGGAACGGGGCGGTGGATCACCATGATCATACAAGCTTTTTGTCAATGCCCATATTTCAAGAACCTAAATTGGAGGTACCTACCATATATAAGGCCTATTTTTCAGGCCTATATTCCCATAGACTTTGTGTTTAGGAATTATTCGTTGGAACAACATCGAATTTGCCCATAATTTGCCCAGACAAAGTCGCCAAGACACTTGTGGATTGATGGGGATGCATGGGGTAGTGTTGGCAGGTTCAATGATTATTATTATTATAGATGATCTATTTATAATAATAGTAATTAATGATTATTGATCTATTATAGATGATCATCCTAATTATTGATATTATTGATAATTTTATACAAATAACCATAGATATGATCATCTATTATGATTATTATGATTATTATATCTGCACAATTTAGAGCGAGGGCTGACGAGGTACGAGGTGAATCTTTGCAATTTAAGCGAGGTGAATTAATTAAATTCAGAAAACGAGGTGGGCAGAAATTGCTTTCAAAGCATGTGCAACGAGTGAAAAACAACTTTTCGGGCTCCAGAAAGTTTTTTTGTGTTCCCATCAGAGTGAAAAAATAGAAAATTAAGGGTGCATTCAGACCCGTGAAAAAAAAACTTTCTGGAGCCCGAAAAGTTTTTTTTATCGTAATTCAGTCAGTGCCCTGTGGTGGCATGCCCGGTTGTTCCAGGACTTCCGTATTTGTTCTACAGTGAAACCACTGTTTAAGAACCCACTGCATTAAGAACCTCAGGGGCTGGATTGCTGGATTCAACTCTGTCTACCAGCTAATTGAAATAAGAACCCTAGGGAACCCTGAAATTTTGGTCAATAGTTCTTATTCACCTTTCCCAGGTAGCGCGACTAGATTCTAAAATTGCTAAAGCTTGAGGTGTAGCGGGGTATCTTGGTGCTGCTGCTGCAGCTTCTCTTCTCTGGGGTCGAATTTGGGGGGAATCGAGCCCCTGCAAATCCGCTTGTAAAAGAGGCATCTCGGAAACAGGAAAAAACTTTTTAGGCCCTGAAAAGTTTTTTCAGCATCCCCAAGCCTCTGGAGCCCAGAGCGTTGCTGCAACGACGACAAAGATAATTCAAAAAAGTTCAACCCAAAAGGAGGCAGAGGACTAGTTCGAATGGCTTGCGGTCGAGAAAGAAATGGGACGAGGGCTGAAATCCGTTTTGAATGTAACGAGGCGAGGACTGAAGATTTAATCAGAGGGGAAAAGTAGATTTAAGACGAGGAAACCGTTTTGAATTTAAAGTAAATTTTGCAGAGAGATGATCTGTTTATAGAAATCACTTTTGGCAGGTTACAGTCATCAGCAGATTACAGCAATATCAGTAATCAATAGTAATCATGATCAACTGGGGCTTTACCATCTGGTTGACAGGGCTCGGACACATTGAGACCGGGGGAGACCCCCTACCATAATCCCAATCCTGCAAGACATCCCGCAAGCGAGCCGCTTTCCGGGCAACTGAACGGGAGATACGGTGGTCTTTGTGTGCAATGATTAACAATGAACCAATGACCCGATGATTCAGTGAATCAATGAAGCAACGAAACAATGCATGAAGGGTTTAGTGAGTCGATGAATCTTGAAACTTCCGCCCCGGCGCGTGCCGGGCACTTCTCTAGCAGAATTTAGTGTCTTACAAATTATTGCCAAGTATATGGTCTATGATCATCAAAAATACATAAAAATCCAAGTCACCATTTTTAGGTGTGGCATAAACATGTGTAAACCATCCCCAAATGGTATCAAATGGTGGGTTCATGGCATTGGCATTTTGATTACCCTCTGGTAAACATACAAAAAGCTATTGAAAATAACCATAGAAATAGTGGATTTACCCATTAAACATGGTGATTTTCCATAGTTACGTAAACGTTTACCAGAGGGTATCTAACTATCTATGGATCCAGCCGCGCCCCCAAGCCATGTCCCCACCATGGCATCCATGGCTCTGAGGATCAAGGCCCATGCGGCCTTCGAGGCGCACCGGAAAGCCATCCGCGGCTTGCACTACTGGCAGGGCACACACCGTTGTGGCATTCAGTTCTACAACACGGACCGGGTGAATACCCTCTGGTAAACTAACATAGCTATGGAAAATCACCATTTTTCATGGGAAATTCCACTATAAATGGCCATTTTCAATAGCTATGTTAAATTACCAGAGGGTAAAATGGTGCCAAGGGAGGATCTGACTGAAGCACCGGTTTAAGCACCGGCAATGAGTTTTTGTTTACCATCTGGTTATGACTAACAGTTCGCCATGGTATAGATGGCCCATAGAAATAGATGATTTTCCCAGCTAGAAACCTCCATTTATGGTTGGTATTTTCCATGGCTATGTTAAATCACCAGATGGTATATTTAGATGCACAACATATACTCGTTCATGTCCTTACGTATGTAGACATACCATGACATACACATTTTTTTCATACATAGAGGTTAATGCGGGTAAAACAATAAGAAACCTTTCCCCAAATCACCATTTTTTAAGGTTGTATAAACCATTCCCAAATGGGTGGTCTATGGCATTGTTTTACCCCATGCAACTGAGATCACCGATGAACAACTTTTCCGCCTCCTCGGTCCCTTCTCCCACTACGCAAGTCGTCACTGACGTTGAAGCAAGAGTTCAAGTGCTCAAAAGTATTCAAAAGTGAGTTTCAACAGTTACATTACATTGTTTGTTTATTTTTTTTGTTTGTGTTCAACCAAAAGGTTGGAGCTTAAAACGTAAATTCTGAAGCAAACACCATTTTCGTTGTGAACTGTGGTGTGGAAAACTTTCTGTCCAGTTAGGCGTGAACAAATCCAAGCATAAGGGGACAGGGCGCTTCAAAACTACCATGCACATAAGTGAAACATTGCATTTTGATATACTTGACATGAAATTGAACAGAACTGTGATATACATATACTGTATACTGTACTTGGCATTACTGTTTCATGGTTTTCTTCTCGAGACGTGGAGACCCCCTCCTTAGACAAACCCGCATGGCCATGACCAGGGGGATACCAGAAAAACACCATGGAGTCAATGCGATATGGTGCTACAATGGGATGTATAACCAACATTAACCAACATCAACCAACTATATCTGATGATATTTGTTTTGTATATGGGCACCACTGGGTTTAACGTAATTTCATAACATTTCATAACCAGCAACCTTTGGATCCCCCTTCGGATGGCCAATCTGGCCAGGATTTCCCCGCGAAGATCACGTGGAGAGACGATCGCGGCCATGAAAGTCCGGCACACTGCCAACAAGCCTGCACCTGGAACCACGATTGCGAGGCAAATCGGGGCTTAATCGCGGCTCACTCGCCACGAGAGTAGCCTCTGGTTATGACAATTTGCTATTGAACATGGCCCATCTAGTTCGTTAATTTACCTATTAAAGATAGTTATTTTCCATAGCTATGTTAGTTTACCAGAGGGTAGCCGCTGTAGCCCTGCGGCCCGTCGATGATGGGAAAATCAGGTGCTACCATAGTTGGCCGCCTCTAGGCTACGATATGCTACGATTTCAAATGGACAAATGGTTAGCTTTAGTATTTCACTAGCATGGGGTTACAATATGTTACAATTTCCCGTGGGGTTTGGCATGGCGTTGTACCTTTTGTGGTTGTCGAATGCCAACAGGATAGCCTGTTCCGGTGGTGAGATTGTAGGCACCAGAATGGTGCTTCAAAAAGGACCCAGGACATCCTCGTCAGCCCCCCAAAATCCAGTGGATGTCATGACGTATTGAAACCTGCTGATTTGGGGATCCCCCAGATTCGGACATCAAAAAATCTCCTGGGGACGGTGGTTTCCAACATTTTTTTTTTCCATTTCATATATATGGGTTGTCATCCTTCCCATTGACGAACTCCATCATTTTTCAGAGGGGTAGGTATACCACCAACCAGTCTCCATTTCACCAGTTCCAGTGATTCTTGTCGCAACTCTCCACCTATCAGTGGGTATCCAAGGTTCCCCCCGTTTCATTTCCACTCGTGAGGGCTTTTCCTGGAGCAAGTGGGGATGCTTCTTGAAGAAGACACCGTTGCTTGGTGGGTCTTGCTCAATCCTCCCCGGGACTCCTGAAATCAGAGTTTTTTATGCATCATCTACATGGGTTAGTCTGAAAAATATGATGGAAAACCATGGAAAACCATGGAAAACCATGGAAAACAAAACGTCTTGATTGTCAAACATGGCCATAGATTGGGTGGAGACTCCCACTTTTTTGGGTCCCGGTTTTAGGGGTCCGGGGTCCCGCAGGACTCCATCGAAGCAATCATGGTCCAAGTCCAGAGTCTTGAAAATCATGTTGGATGATGTTTTTTCACATGACAAATGCTGGTTGGTGTTTTGGACCATTTCTATTTTCCATTTCATATATGGGTTGTCATCCTTCCCATTGACTCATATTTTTCAAGATGGTTAAAACCACCAACCAGAATAGATGATAAATCTGATAACGGCCTAGACATTCAGTATTGACTTATATATACTTATATGATTTTTAAGGGTCAATCATTCAATGGACGGAAGCAACAAGAGGGAGATGGGCTGTGAGAATGGCTGCCCTTGCGCATCCTTGGAAATGGCCCAAAAGGCTTTATGGCAGAGTATGTACTTGATAAATCTTGATACAGTGACATTTATCCCAAAAAGATCCAAAAAGGACTACGTATAATCTAATCACATGGAAAGTTGCAAACGGCAGGTCCCTGTTCTAGGGGATTCTAGGGTTTAGTTGCTTCGTTTTATGGGATCTAATCTCAACCCGGCTGCAGGGTGATTAGTACGCCTAGGAGACGGCTGCTTAATGGAACCCTGAAAGGTTTGCAATATGTACTTCGCACGTAGCGTAGGCATCATCATTTTCCGCTCTAAACGCCACGTGTTTGCTCCTTTTTCAGGTTCCATTGATAGAGTTTTTTCAGGATGGAACATGGTGGAACTATCTCCATGTGACGTCGGGTCCTGGATGTTCTTCCAAGGAAATTGCCTGAGAACGAGAAGAGAAAAAACAGTACCCGCTTCATCCACAAGTTTGTGGTTGCTCAGCTGAGGGTCGGTGCTTGTGCTGACTAAAAAATGGTGAATTCCTCTGTAAAAAAAACAAAGTCAAAGTAAGTTTGAAAAAACGGCGGTAAACTTTGGTAAATCACTTGGCTGAAGTTTTTATACCAATCTTTCTGGAGGAATAGCATATCCCAAAAACGGACTTTGTCCTGCGGAATGTTGGCTGTTGGCACAAAAAATGCCCCTGTGATTGTGATCCCTGGATCATCCTGGATCCTCGAAAACACAGGCCGGTGTCTATTCTGGACATCCTTGCAACCAGAAGGAGTGGGTGGGAAGATGTGGGAAGTGAGGTGCCGCCTCTCAAGGATCTTAAAGGCTTAAAGGGCGAAAGACTGACAGAGATCAAGGATCAAGTCAGAATTGACATCCAGGATATGTTCAACTGGTGATTTCTGGCCATCTCACCAGTTGGGAAAACTACCGCTGAATCACTGGGCTTTTCATGGGGAGCTGCCGTTGCTCCAGTGTGGCCAGCCATGGCTCTGCCACATGTCTTGTGGTTTCACAGAGCTTCTGGGTTTTCGGTATGATGTTTGTTGTTTTTTTTTTCTTAGTGGTTCTGGGCCCAAGATTACCGCCTATATAGATGATCATATTGATGCATAGGACCAGAATAGAACGCCCTCAGTTCGATGATGATGATGATGATGATGATGATGATGATCATGATGATGATGATGATTATGATGCAACCCAGTTTGAAACACACAGTTGTTGCCTCAGCTGATATCATACGATATCCGATTGATGTTGGATCCATGTTGGACCCTTTTGCTTGTTTAATGACTCTAATGACACAACAGCTACCATCTGGTTATTTAACATAGCCATGGAAAAGCACCATTTTTAATAGGTAAGCCATCTATAAATGGCAATTTTCCATGGCAAACTGTTAAATAACCAGAGGGTATCATAAAATGACCCAATCTGCTTTTGATGTTGCGGATTGCTATCCATTGCTATCCCATCCCCTCTATCCCCAAGTTTCAGTTTTACATATTTTCCGGGGCGGCCGCCGCCCGATGCATGGATATGCATGGATATGTAAAAGGTGCCCATAAATCATCATAAATCCACTGGTTAAAAAATGTTAAAAAGAAAAAAGGTCCCTATAAAATGGCCATGATTGGGCTGGCTATGGCTGGCGATTAGGCTGGCTATTCCCCATTTGGGTTTCAAAATCAGCATATAATCCCCGTCCCCTAATATGAAACACCCCCATGGAAGCCATAGTTTAATAGGGCATGACATAGTTTAACATTTGGGACCATACGATGGAAGTGTTTGTCGGGGGATGGGATTAATCATGATTAATCATCAATTAATAGGGCTTTCGCCCCCTTTTTTCCACTATAATCCCATTAAGATCCATTAAGTATATCAGTTATAGTTGTACCAGTTATATCCAATTACCCTTTGGTTATGACTAACATAGCCATGGTATAGATGGCCCATAGAAATAGATGGTTTACCTATTAATAGCATGGTGATTTTCCATGGCGAACTGTTAGTCATAACCAGCTGGTAGATGAATAATTATATAGCATATATATATAAACATTAGCTTCTTCGCATATCAGATGACAGCTAAGAATTGCCAATTCATATGAACATCAGGTGAATCTTACCATAGCAGCTTAGCATTTGTCAATTTCAGGCCATTACTACAGAGATGTCTACCATAAATCTCTGGAGCCGCGACAGGAATCGCCCTACCCTTGGATCAACGATCCGTTCCAAAAGCACAACCTGCCCAAACCCAAGGACGGCGGATCAGGTAAAGGTATGTACATATACTTACAAACCTATACATATATATAATTACATATATACATATATACTTCATCCATAGATACAGATATGTATAATATACTTATACTATATGTACATATATATATAGAGAAATCACTGGTGCATAACATGCTTGGTGTTTTTTTTTTCTCATCCGGGATGGACTCCGCGGAGCTCGTCATGCTCCCCGAAATGCTCCGCTTCTCCGCCCTGGTACAACTGGTGCTATCCACCCAGCTTACTGTAATGTGTTTGATGTCTTTCCAAGATTGGCCAAGTATGATGTGGATTTCTAATCTTCAATCTTGTGGCTTAAAACATCTTAGACCATCTGAAAACATCTGAAACCATCTTCAGCCATCTTAAAACCATCTTAAACCATTTTCAACCGACTCGCTTCACACTCCCATTTCACCAATTTCGATCCACCTGGTGCCAACGCAGGCGTATCACCCAGCAAAGAACGCCTCTATGTTCTGCACTATGCTGATCCTCCCCTATTCTTACGAGGTGCTCGTTGAAGCGAAGATTCCCCCCCTTTTTTTCATGGGAACAGGGGAGGAACATATGAGCCGTGTTCAAAACCCTGGTTGATGATTAGTTCGGGGATTATACTACCCAACATATTGGGAATTACAATAATCCAATAGGGGAATCCCTACTTACCAATCAGTATAATAGAAAGACAGAGGGATTTTGAACACTGCTCATATCAATTTATTTGAAAATGGGCTACCCCCAAATCCACTGGTTAGTCATCACATCCCCTGTTAAAGTGTCATTTTGCCGATGTACCCCATATCCAGACGGAGCCTTATATGATCCCTTCTTCCTGATATTAAACACACCCCAAGACCCTATGGTTGATGGATGTTAATGGATGAAATCAATGGAAATCACATATTTTGAAACCATACAATGGGAGTGTTTCATGTTTTTGGAGGAATGGGATTAGTGGATCAAATCCTATGATGAAATGATTTTCTGCAGGGGATCCAACCAGCAGTTTGGCTGTAGGCTGCCGTTTTGGTGCTGACTAATGCACGCAACCTCAAAATATTGAACATTTGAATAGAAATCCAACACAAATCATCTAGCATATTCCAACATAATGCTGGATTTGAACGGCTGAAATGATTTTTTTGGGGTGACTCAGTGACTACCCTCCGATAATTTAAGAATTTGCTATGGAAGCCATGGTCCAATTACTTCAATGTTTTACTGTACCCCAAATGGTGATTTTCCATAACAAACAGTTAAACTATAGGCAGAGGGTATAGATATGTATAGATCAGTATCCTTCTCAGATCACAGATCTTTTCAGATTTCAATTGCTACCTCTTCAGTATCGAACCGCGTTTTCTTCGATGCACCTGGCAACAATGAGCGGCTCGCATATGCTCGCATCATCGTGACATCGTGCGAGCCACTGGTTGACCTCACCATAAATGATGTGTAGAAAGGGAAATCCTCGCACTGATGGCCTTTGAATCTTTGGGATTTAGGGTGTTATGCAAAAAATGCAGGTAGGGGATGTCAACATATGTCAACTACCAATCATGTCGACGCACCCCCAAGCTGTTGAATTTTGGGGCGTACAGTTTAATAGCACAAGATCACTTTCTGGGGCAACCCGGGTTGACTTCATCTGAGATTGGTTGACCCCCCAAAGCCAGATGGTTTCTGATGACAGTATCCTTTTTGTGGGCTAAATCCTCAGTTTCACGTTTTTTTTTGGGGCTGCTGAAGTCCAATTTTGTGGCTTAGTTGATGTTAGTTGATGTTAGTTGATATTGGTTGATGTTAGTTGATGTCCGTTGATGTTCGTTGATGTTCGTTGATGTTCGTTGATGTTCGTTGGATTTCCTAAATCCCCAAATTCACCAATTCAGAATGGGTGGATCACAAAAACTGCGACCCCAGCACCTCGGCGGAGGTGGATTTGACGATCATGCAGCACCAGCCCCTGTGATGAAAAGTCTGACTTTCTGGGCGATTTCCCGTTGAAGACGGCAACGAAACCCATTTTCTAGCCATCAGGATGGAACACCTTGGTTTTTTCAGTTTTTTTTTTTGCAGCGAATTTGCTGACTGGTTGGTGGTTTGGAACATTCTTTATTTTCCCCAATAGTTGGGATGATGATCCAATCTGACTAATATTTTTCAGAGGGGTTGAAACCACCAACCAGCTGATTTTGCCATTTTGGGAGGAAGATTCCAAGATTAGACTTTCTCGGGCGGATGTGTGATGACATATTCTAGGATACTCTAAGGCAGATTGTCAGAGTTCCTCGCAGGCATTTGTTCAATCGACAGCTTCACCAAACGTCCTGGGGGCTTTCGATCACACATCTTTATGTTTCTGCAGGATTGTTTTATCTTTCATCAATTTACATCATTAGATATGATGAGTGTATGTACTATACACTGATGTTCGTTTAAGCTGTTGTTCAGTATGGGCGCAACATTTTGGCGCACATGTTCAACTACCGAGCTACGCCAACATGCTGCCAAGCGCAGCTTTTGGGTTCTGAGGAACTACTATAGCATCTTCATGTGCGAGCATTGGCAGGCCCAAATAAGGGGGGACATACTGTGGATGGAAGAAATCCTGCACCAGTTGATAGGTGGTTTATCCCATTATTCACAGGGTTTCAACCATCCAAGGTGGTGCAGGATTTCTTCCATCCACTGTACTATTTATTTATTGATGATCACTTGTAGCAGCGAGACATAAGAACAATAAGAGACGAAAGCAGTGAGCATGGAGGATTTTTCTCGGTGCAAAGAATGGGTTTCCCATGTGTGTTGATGTGTGTTGGTTTAATCCCCAGTTTGAGGTGTGCCTCAATCCCCAAATTCCATGGGGAAGATGTCAATGTTTGTATATTCCAGATTCCTCTGTTTTTGTTGATTAGAATCCGCACTGTTCGCCGTTTTTTCCCCTAAATTCTCTTTCCTAAATCCTCTTTCCTTTATAGTCAAAGTTAAATGCAGTCTTTGGCTTCACAGGATTCTTCCCCATTTTGTGCGCTCATATTTTAAATGAAATCATGTAAGAACCTTATCTCTATTGGCTTGATCATGCAAGATTTCAACTGTTGTTGCTTCAACAATGCAAAATCCTGATTTTTGCTGCTCAAATCCTGTAGAATCCTGATTTGTGTTGCTCAATTCATGGTAAATTCCTATGTTTTTTCACCAGTTTCCGTTGCGTTTTTTGGCCACCGCAGATCTACAGCAGCCAGCCAATGCAGTTGGCACCGCGGCTCACGACGCGGCTGGTCAACACTTCCCAGGCGCCAGACTGTCATCCTTGCGGCTGGTCATCTTTTTGAGGACTTCAGTGGTTAATAATGGGTTAATAATGGTTAATAATGGTTAATAATGGTTAATGAGATATCCGGTTGGTGGTGTTGAACGTTTAAACCATCAACTGGTTAGGGCCGAAAAATATGGGTTAATGGGACTTAATATATCTTAATGGGACTTAATAGATCTATATACTGGTTGGTGGTGTGGAACATGAATTTTATGACTTTCCATATGTTGGGAATAATAATCCCAACTGACGAACTCCATCATTTTTCAGAGCGGTGGCTCAACCACCAACCACTGTAGTGGTTTGGAAAAACCCTCTGGTAAACGTTTAGAGTTTGCGATGAAAAATCACGATGTTTTTTCTGGGTCAAGATCTTTATCAACTATTTCTATGGGCCATATTTTCAATAGCTATCTTCTTGCTTACCAGAGGGCAAGCAATATGTCATGCCATATATAATTGGCGAGGACTTGCCTTGTGAAATCTGAAGACATTCTCGAAGAACTATTCTATCCCACACCCAAGGTGGAGTCCCTGATGTCGCTGGGTTTAGTTTCACCAGTTCGGTATATCCCCCAACCCAACACTTCAAGTTATGTGCGTCAACTTGGCTTTTTTCGGGGGGGTCCTCACCGGTGTAGGTATAGTTAGATATAGAATAATACATATAATATCCCATAGCATATCCCATTTCCTTTTTGTTAGCCATCATATGTACCATCACATATACCATTATACATACATATATATATATATGTGCACCATTAAACAAAAACATAAGACAGCCCACAAGATTTCCCATAATGATTTCCGATGTTTTCCCATCAAATCTGAAATAATCTAATATCGAATTCAAAGAACTGTGAGCGATTTAGCTCAGCTTTAGCTCACTGG
>CAMXCT020003491.1:482272-563414 GCA_947184155.2 Cladocopium goreaui
CACGGAAATGTGGCTCCAGATGTGGAAAGATGGTGGAAAATGTGGATAGTGTGGAAAGTGAAGGGCAATTCCAAGTTTTGGTGTGATTCTGGATGAAAGTACTGGTTGGACCACTTGAGACGTCAGATGAGTACCAATGACACCAATGAACCAATTTGCTCTGCATTTTTCTCTGAGTAGCGGTTCATCTGGTGCAAGATCAGTGCATTTGATGTTTTTGACAAAACAGACCTGAAAGTAAACTCGAATGAAGTCTCGTTTGGACATTATTGACCCTTCTACACGCCTCAAATCCAGGCACAGTGACTTAGTGTCTAATTTATATTTCACATTTTTCACCTCACTAAAGAAGAAATGGGCGACATTTCACTCATATCTCTTGGTTGCTTCACGTCCAGCCCCCCAAAATCTCAGCGCAGCGGAGGCGCCGGGAATCTATTTGAACAACTGCCCACAGGGCCTGCATGGTCCCATTGAAATCCTGTCCCAGACAGCCTTCAGTGACCTGGAACCCGACTGGAATCCACCAGAAAAATCAGCTAACAATAGGGTGAACTCATGACTTCATGGTTAGCTTAGTATTAACCATACCAATCTATCACCCGAAAAAAATCCGAAAGTCACGGACTTTTGCCTGGCTAATTCATTTGCCACTTGTAGATTTGCTGTGCTATTTGGTGAGCTGCTGAATTTGTGTTTCTTTCCCTCACCATTGAGTCAAACAATGAACATTGTCTTGCTTATGTATCAACCCACAGCTAGGCTAGGTATGGTTCCATAGTTTTCATTTTTTTGTCCCGGAACCACAGATTCAAGCCATGTTGAATGAGTGGGAAACAGGCTGAAACAGGTCAATTTGCTGTGCCCAACCTTCAGCCAACTCATCCCCATTGCAATGCCCATTTGCCATCATCTGCCCATCTCCAGCGATCAAAAACGCGTACCCGGTGACAGGGCGGCCGTGACGTTCGGGGCGTGTCGCGTGTCGGCGGGGTCGCGCGAAAAGCGCTGCGATGGCCGAGCGGTTTGTCGCTTAACTCGTCATGGGCTGTGGAGCGTCAGTGGGACGATTCGAGGAGTGGCTCGGAGGGACGTGGAGTGCTTGGTGGTTTTAGTTCTTTAATATTGAATAAATATGAATATGAGAATTATTGCCGTTATATTAATTATATGAATGATTCATTATATGTCATTATGTGTATAATTATGTGTTAATTATATATATGTTGATTATATGTTACAGTAATTATATGTATATCATATGTTAATTATATGTTGTTATTTATTTCGAGATCTTCGAAGCCTATATTAATGCTGGTTGGTGGTTTCAAACATTTTTTATTTTCCACAATAGATGGGTTGTCATCCTTCCCATTGACTTTCATATTTTTCAACATGGTTAAAACCACCACCAACCAGTAACCCATAGGATCCATGGTGCTGCTATATATGGTAACATGGATCCCATCAATATACCCCCTTTATATTAGCATATATACCAGCACCATGGATCCGTCATGGGTAACGGGTAATGGATATTTGAGATGATTGTTTTCTTCCGCTTGAAACCAACAGAAATTCTGCTAGATCCATCCAAAGCCCCTGCTTGGGATGATCCTCAAATTCCACCAGGATTCGCTGGTGATTTCTTTCCCCTTGGTCCACCATACTGTAGGGAAGCAATGTGGAAGCAATCGAGGATCGCTTCTATGAAAAATCATGCCCTCCAGTATACGATAAGATATTGAACAGCCGCCATTTGTAGATCATTAGTACTTACCCTCTGGTTATGTCAAAGTACTGGTAGCTATTGAAGCCATGGCCCAGTCGAAATAGTGGATCTACCCATTTTTCACATCGCGGATCTTTCCAGTTCGTTAAACGTGGCAGTTTACCATCCGAGGTTCAGCAGCTTTCATGCGCAATACTCCCTGGGATCCATTCCCAAAGCCTTGGGGAAAGGTTCTTATGGATCGGCCACTTGGAAGCTACGCACCGGAGGGGAATCATGGCACCCGTGGTAAGCTGGTGATTTGAATGCTGATCCCCAGTTGATGATGATGATGATGATGATGAGGATGATGCTTGTGGCTCATGGTGTTTCCAATTCTTCACACACCGAAGTCTGCCGGCCAAAAACTGGCTCCCACTTCGTCGACCCAAGCACCACAAGGTGACCCCAGTCATGTTTCTTGCTTGATAATCCCCATGAACTATAGTGATAGTTCATGATATTTCGATATACTTACCACAAATCCACACTAATCCGTATAAAACCCTATAAATCCTAGTCAATTTATAGGTATTTGCCAACTTCGCCAAGAAACTGAAGCTTCTTCATCGTCGCACCCGAAACGGTCAACGACCCGGCGCAATGACGCCCCCAGGTTTTCCTGGCGACGGCGCGGCACGCGAAGCACAGCAGCTTCGCGGTCAAGGTGCAGACGGCACGGCGCACGGCCACCAAGAAGATCGAACACGAGGCGGGGTTCCCAGGAACATTTTTTTGAATTCTAATGATACAACCCATATATGACCCATATTGCAGGTTTAATACAAGGTGTATAATATCATAGAATGTGATGCCGCCTGGAGCTAAGTTGGTTTGTAGTAGGTTGACTATGGTTATCGTACATAGGTTAAACATATAACTATAATATACATATAAGAATATGTAGCTATTGGGGATTGGGGATGTATCAGCCAACTTGTGCCAATCATTTTGTAAATCAAAATGGGTGGTAAAAACTATCTAATTAATTATTTGTAGAACTTTTTGGCTTTATGCATGTTTTACCCTCTCACAGCACAGAGAACAATATCCAACAAGAGATACTGAAATGTTCTTCGCCAAAGATAGGGGATTGATTAATGCCTGGGAGAATTTGGTGCGTTTACCGCATGATGTACTCCATTGTTTGTTTTTTGCTAGGACCATTTGCAGGAAACCATTTACATCACGTTTTCTTGACGATTCAAATTCTGGGATTGACCGATTTAACCTTTAGCAAATGAAGATACCTAGATATCGAACAACCATCCTGTGCACATAGGGGTCCTTAAAAAGATATATCCAAACAAAAAAATCCAGGGATGTCCAGGGTGTGATAGACTACATAAGACGACATGTTCAATCATGTTCCACATCATTTCCAGGTGGAACTTTTTCTCAATGGATCGGTCAAAACAAATTCCAGGACACACCCAGGATCTTCATAGGAAAATCGATGGTTTCATCGATGGTTTCCGGTGTTCAGATTTTCCCTTACCCTCTGGTAAACGTTAACAAAAAACTATGGAAAATCACCATGCTATTCATGGGAAAACTCACTATTTCTATGGCCATTTTCAATAGCTTGTGTTAGTTTACCAGGCCGGGTCACCAATCCTCAAATCCGGTGGGATTTTTCAATGGCTGGGGGCTTTTTTTGAGGCCAAAATCTGGAAACTCTGTGCCTCGCACCGGAAACTTGGGCCGAAAACCACAACAGAATGGGACCCCCGTTTTTTGCGTTCAGAAACGCAGTACAGAAGTGGCTGAATTCTATGGTTTCTATGGGTTATATGGAGATTATCATTTCTATGGTTTATTTCGATATAATGAACTAGTATTCATGGGGGTTATAGTGGTTCATAAACCAACTTATAACTGGGGGGGCCCATCATGGAAATGCTCTTTCAATGGATTGGTTTTCTTGGGAACATCTTAACCGGAAACCATCATTTTTCCCATTATGGGGCTTTCCGGTTAAAATATTCCCTGAAACCAATCCATTGATATATATATATATATATATACATATACATAGATGCAAGTGTTGTTGGGAAAACAGACTTAGTGTCTTACCAGAGGGCCGAGTCGGATGGCAGCCGGTGCGGCACACACACTCTCCTAGGTCTGTGAGATCTTTCTCACCCTACAGCAAGTGGTGCCCCCCAGTTATAGGATGGTTTATAAACCCCATGAATACTATAGACTATAGTTATACATATATATATAAGTATCATAAACCATAGTGACATTGGAGTCATGTTCACCAACTTAGCGATTTCGTAAACGGGGGCACCACATTGGGCTTGACATCGTTGAAGGGAACTCATGATTTCAATCCAATCCCTAGCTTTGGGGTTGAATAGAAACCAGGATTCTTGGAGGAATAGTTGGGTATTAGTTGGGTGATGAAAAAATGGAACTCGGAGTTCCTTGAAAGCAATTTTGACCAGCAGCTGGACGTATTCATGGTATTATACCATACTAATGTGGTTAAAACAATGCCATGTTTACCACCCATGACTGGGAATTGGTTTATAAACCACCAATAAAAATGGTGATGACTGGGGGATCAATATACCACATTATACCATTACCATAGAATCTACCATTACAATCATTACCATTACCCTATATAAACCATAAGTTATGATTGTGGTATATTGATATTTTATGGTTTATGATTGTTTTACCCACATTATACCACCATAAAAACAGCTATAGGATGGGCCGGTCCACCATGAAATACCCAGCCATGGTGGGCTATCGTGGGCTATCGTGCCGCTAGGGACCAACAGAATTCAGCATCATTTCCAAAAAAAAAACACAATTCCACAACTTTGGACTGATTCTGGATACCCTCTGGTAAACTAACATTGCTATGGAAAATCTGAAATTACCAGAGGGTAAGTACTAATGATTAACGTCTAATGATATTTAATGAATATGATGTTTAGTAGTTACCCTTTCCTAGAACCTGACCTTGTGCCCAAGACGCGAACCCTTCATTACCTCTGAGGCTGAACCAATTTCTTTTCAAGTTTATGCAAGATGTGCGATGTCAATTGATGCAATGATGCATTGTCAATTTCCAATTTCAACAAGCTATGGCAAGCTGTCCGAGAATTCTGCTACGCTGCTACGTTCCAGCACCGGGCATCAGGAATGTGGTCCATTTTGTCCAAATGTGCCAAGAAGCCGACATTTACTTCATGGTCATGGAAGCCTGTCAATGCCCCTGGGACCCTGGGAGCCGTGATGATTCCATGAGAAAAAACGACAAACTGACTGGCTGTCAATAAGCGAGCTGGTGGGTAAACAATAAGGAACCATGTTTTGGGAGTGCTACCTGGTAGAGACCATGAAACTACCCTGAAACTTTGCAGATGATGATTTTTGTCTATGTTTCTTTTTGCAACGGACAATCCACTATGTGGCTATGTGGGCAATCTAAAGGTTTTTCTTTGTTTTATTTTTTGCTCTCTCTCTCTGTCGATACCTCATGAGCAAATCCAAGATCTTAACTGTGGACCCGCAGAACCTCCACATGTTCCCAGGCAGTCAGTTTTATGCCGCAGTCCTTCAGGTCGTCTACCTCAAGTAAACCCGAAATTAAGCCATCATATATATATATATAACTACGTATAATTGTTGTATTACAGATATTACAGTAACAACTATATATATAGAGACACATAACCAGACATATATATATATTGCATGTATAGCTATCTATATATATATATATCTTAATATATGTATATAATATCTAAACTCAAAACTATATATCAACATACAGCACTTTTCATGTTTGGTTGTTCATGCCCAAATGGTACGTCGTTATCTCGATAGCTCCCCAGGCTCCCTCTTCGACCGGTTGATCGACAACCCCAAGTGGGTTTGGGATCAGCGGCTTGGCCCTCCAAGATTTGCTGCCTCATTGCTGGAAGCATTTTGAACTTGCCATCATAGAATTGGATGATGGGAAATTTTTGCAGGAAAGCCCTATATTTGATGGTAAAAAACCATGGTTTCCTGTAAATTTTCAAAACCAGTGATGCCAGCATTTTGAGTGTGTTTTGTATGTTTGTCATATTCATTTCAGGACCCCCCAATGCCAAAAGAACAGAAAAGGACCCCCCCAAAAAGGGGCAGAAATGGCAGACATGAATAGATTAATACTAAAGCATACTCAGGGTTTCTGGGGGTGGTATGCCAAAAATTGGGGGGAAGGAAATGGTCTCCGATGGTAACCAGGTGGTTGATCCTGGGATGCCTGGCACTGGGAGAACACCTGGGGTGTACGGTTTGCGCGCCTGGCCTGTGTGCCAGAAGGTCACTCCAAAAATGTTTCAGAATTGCCTGAAATGGTGGGAAAAAAACGTAGGTCGAATCATCGTTTGACCCAGGTTTTTTGGATGAAAATGCTGAACATGTGCCTCAACACATTTTTGTTTGCCTTGTTTTGCCAGCAAAACATCCCTGGTGCTCCAAAGAATCCCCGCGAGGCTTTCGGGGGACTTGCATCAATTGGTGTCAGGGCTGCAGCACCTCCATAGTCGGAGGGTGTTGCACTCCGATATCAAGGTGAGGGTGGACCATGTGGATCTGGACCATGGACCGGATCACTGGGGCTTGGTATGGCTTGGTACCCGGTAAACTAAGAGTTTGCCAACAGTTTGCGATTGAAAATGGCACATCCATGGTTGATTTACCTATTAAACATATCAAAAAATGGTGGCCTTCCATAGTTATGTGAGTTTACGAGAGGGTATGGGTTCAAGTTGGTTGAAGTTTGCTAGTCGTAGAATAGTAAAAACCATTTTGACCCAGTTAACATGGATGACATTTCAACGGGGTAATGTCCCAAGATTGATAGACTCTATTGGTCGAGGGAGGCCCAAATGATAAATTACTGCAAAGAAATTGGTAGTATTTCAAAACCTGGTGGTTGTTAGGTCGTTATCCAATCGGTTGACGTTAGATTGACCCTCTGGCAATCAAACATGGCTTGCTGGAAGATGCCTTACATAGTTGGATAATTTCTCATTTTAACTAGTTCTATAAGGCCTATTTAGTTCCGTTTTTTCCAGGCCAGCCATGTTTGATGACACCAGCCATGTATCCCTATTCTTGAGACAAAGCCCGAAAATCACATTGTTGGTTTAACATATCTCATAAGATATCCCCACTAAATTTTGATAAGACCATTGCAAGTTGCATTCATTGATTAAACGCCTATTCTTCATGATTATGGGTCCCTTGAACTAGCATGTTTACTTTGTTTTGCTGGTACAATATCCATGAATGCTTGAATCCATGAAAGCATCATTTTGCTTGTCTAAATCACCATTTTGGATGGATATTTACGTCCCCAAACTGGGGTGGAGTTGGCTCCACAAACCGCCAACTGGGTGGTGCTGACTGGAACATGGCTGGATTATGACTTTCCCATCATATTGGGAATGGAATCATCATCCCAACTGACTTTCACTCCATCATTTTTCAGAGGGGTAGGTCAACCACCAACCAGAAATGGTTTCCTGCAGCCCCAAATACCATGGATTGTACATCAGAATCTACGCTTTTACCATTCGCAAGCTCCATAAACCACCAATAAATCCATATAAATCCCCAACCATTAAATCAATGGCCATCTCAGGAACCTAAACTGGAGGTACCTACCAGATATAAGGCCTATATAAGGCCTAAATTTCAGGGGATATACCCCCAAAATATGGCCTGAAAAATGGTACTAACGTACCTCCATCAATTGGATCCTGGATTTCCCATTGATTAAAGCATCATTTTGTCCCCAACCTGGGGATTTATCAAAATTTTGCTTGTCTAAGTCACCAATTTTGGATGGAAAAACAATGAAAAACATACGTCCCCAACCTGGGGATTTATCAAATCCCAAGAGAGAGCTCGTCTCAGGCGGAGAACGCGCTCTACGGAGGTCCTGATGGCAAAATCCTGAAGTTGGCGGACTTTGGCCTCGCAGTGACTGGGCAAAAAAAAAGGGGATGTTGGGGTTGAAAACTGGAGATGGTGGATGCGGATGGTTCAAAATCTTGAAACATGGCTGAAAACATGGCTGAAAACTGGTGGACATTTGGATATTTGGGGACAATGATGGTAAATTCTGCTAACTTGGCGATGTATTTATTGTAGTGTTTTGATGGAAAAGGTGGGATATGATATGATCATGTCTAGAAAAATATCAGAGAGAGAGAGAGAGATACCTCGTAATTGCCCTTGGACGGTCATTCACAATGGCTGGAAATGCCATTGTGGGATTTCCCATTTGTCATCTTGGATGACCATACTATCCGGACATCCATTGAGAGATGGCCAGGAGCGATGAAGGGCGCCTGGCTATCCATTTTCCCTATAATGTTGCTATAGGAAAATTTAGGGAGCCAAGGAGCTAAGAAATTTCTAAGATAGTTGAGGATGGGCCATGATGGGCCTCTACTTCAATGGGCTTCTCCAATCAAATCTTGTGGCTTCATCATTGTCAAGTGCCAGTGCGGGTGCTCATACTTGGTCTGGCTTACAATAGAGGAGTATATATCCATAACATACATATTTCTTTGGTTTTCACAGCATGTGCACATAAGCACACGTACATACATATCTTACAGTATAACTACATATATATATACTGTACACATTATATATATAATATATGTATATACCTTATATATATATACACATATTATATATATATATTTATTTAATTGGATTATATATGTGTAGATACATATGCAGCATCTGCATGTGTCCATGGCAAGAAGACCATCATTTCTGCATCTGCGCCAGGTTTACATCACTCCGTCGGAGGGTCCATTGACCAGCACCTTGGCTCTGGAGGATCACTGGATGGGTTTTCTTACCAAACATGTTAGCCATCAATCGTAGGGATCCAATCCAATGATATAGGGTGTATACACACACACACATATATATATATATATATATGTAGAAAATATATATATATAAGGATTTGGGCAATGGCCAATGCATATTTTTTGGGCTCCAGTGGAGCACGGGCAACGCCCAGGAGCACGGGGGTCTCGATCCTACATGGCGCCCGAGATGTTGGCGGGTGAAGGATATGCCTTCCCAGCAGACATGTGCCGGGCCCCGGGTTTCACAAGATGGAAATCCAGGGCATGTTGTTTTGGACAATTCAGCACAAAAAAAAGATGATTTCATCATGAAGTCCATATGTATAAATAAATATATATATATATAAATAGATGAGTAAATATAATCATATGTTGACATTTTATGGCGTATATATTTATATATATATGTACACATTTCTGAGATCCTGATTGGGCAAATGGTGGTTTCAACCAGCCATGGATCCTCATGATTGGTGACCATGGGGGGAGGGGCGTCTTTGGATGCTTGGGTTGGAACATGTTGGAATGCTGCCCCTAGCCTTCATTATTGATACCCGGCCTGGTAAACATACAAAAAGCTATTGAACATGGCCATAGAAATAGTGGATTTTCCCATTGAAAGTGCTGATTTTCCATAGTTACGTTGGTTTACCAGAGGGTACAGTATTGGCTGGGATACTGGATGGAACATGGCAGTTGACCAACTTGGAACGGATACACGAACTGGACAATATCTGGACAAGACGATCCCCTTGTGATTCTTATTCTTGGGATGTGTTGACTAAACCAACTTGTTGCTAATCTGATTACTGTAATTGCCCATTGTTTGGTCATGAAAACTCAGTACATCCCCAAGCGACTGGATGATGGAAACTCATCCTTTAGCTAACTTTTCATAATTTTTTAAATGGAAAATCACCAGCAGCCAAAGATGATAAGTTTTTGTGGATGAATAAGTGATAGATGCAGCTTTACCATCCCTGCTCCATCATCCCGATATAATATGCCGATATGGTTGCGTTCCCATCGAGATGGAGTTACACATGATATGTTATGATTTGCTCAGTTCATTTTTAGATGTTGCTTTCAGTATCATCTATTTAAACCATACATCTCAAAAAAATCTCATCTCATTATTTTCAATGAATCTTTCAAAAACATCAATCCCCAGATGTTTTGAACACTTCAATCGGACGGCACGACTCGAAAAAATCCGTCCGAAATCCGCGGGCCATCAGCCAATGGCCAGGTGGTCCTTTGGCGTTTTGGTCTATGTGATCCTGGTGGGCCAGTTTCCCATTGGCCAGTCGCGACAGACCAAGTCCGAGCTCACGCGGAACATCATCAAGGTAGAGAAGGCCATGGGAGATGAGAAGTTCAGAAGTTTTTTTTGGGTTTCGACTGGACTTAGTCGTGATTTCATGGGATTTCACTGTTTTAACTGGATTTAGTGGATTTACCCAATCGAAAAAATAAACAGTTGGACCCTGAAAATGACCCTTTTGAGTGGTTTCACTAATCTTCGAACACCGATGACTGCCGGGGTCTATGTTAATTTACTGGAGGGTAGTGGTGATTGAATAGAATTTCACTGTTTTAACTGGATTTAGTGGTGATTTCATGGGATTTCAGGGTGAATAAAAACTTTTTGTGATGATTTCTTGGGATTTAATGTGGGGATGGGGGTGGAAACAAAGATTGGGAAATTTGTGGAAACCTTGGTCAATAAGGTTGATGGGGTTGTGGGTTAAATTAGTGCTTTGCTGGGTAAACCAAGGTGAACTAACTTCAAACCCAGAAACAGAAAAACTCAGCAGTTTATGGGGCGTTCGGATACGGGGGATGGGGTAGGAATGGGAGATATTGCAGATACCTCAATTTCTTGATTCTTGTAGGAAAACATGGGAAAATTAAAGGATCAACCGGTGGAGAAGGACGAGGTTTTTTTCGACATGTAAGTCCTATTTATGGGAGAATCTCACTTAGCAACTGGGTAAACTAGCAGCAGTTCCAGTGCCCAGTCCTTGATTTCTGGGATCCCATCAGAATTCTGAGAGTGTGGGTTGTTTCCCCAGTTCTGGGGATGGGATAACTGGATATAACTGGGTTATTGAGACAAACTCTCATATTATTTTTAACTGGGATAACTGGATTATTGATTAACTCTCATTTTTTTTTTGAGTTCAGCTATGGGACTCATGAATCGGGGACTTAGGATGACACGGTGAAAAGATGCAATTGGATCTGTCTGAAACGGTTCGATTTTTAGTGTATCCTTGTGGCATTTCCAAGTGGAGAAAGGTCGATGATTCACGATATCAGCAAATTCACCTAGAAGTTGGATGATTCTCTATATTGACTAATTATTCAGGTCGGTAGCAAATGCATTTTTGAAGTGGGGAAAGCGGGAAACAATGTGCTTATCTCGCATGTAGAAGGTATGTGGAATCATTGGCGTCAGCTGTCAATCAATGTCAATCATGGTTCCTGTTGGCCCGCATCACTTCACGATAGGATGCATTGTCAAATTGTGAATGAAGTTTTTTGTGGTAAGGGGCTGGGGCATGGTGTATGGTTGTGGGACATGTTGTGAGTTTAGTTCCTGACAAGAAGTGAACTAAGTAAACCTTGGTGAAGGACAGCAGGGAAAGTATGATGTTTCAGGCGGCGCACGCACACAGGAATTTCTATGTTTGAAATACTATATCCATGTGTATTTGCATCTATATATTTAAATAGATAGCCTGAAAGATTAGATTAAACTACACTAGATAGATAGATAAATAGATAGACACTTAGCGGACATATATATATATATACAATTATATACATGTAAAGACACAAATATGCATATATGCAGCATCTGTCTCTCTCTATCTATATGTATATATATATATATATATATTTATACTTATTCAAATACACACACATATGTATATATGATTCATACATATGTATATGAGATTCTTTGCATGTCCTCAGCCATCGGCATCCGTTGCAGGAGCCTGCAAGGGTGACCAACTTGGCGAATAAGTTGCTGCTTGGCTGATGATCCTACGATGGCTGATTTTTTTCGCATCAAAACTGAGAGTTTCACTGATAAAGGGGGAAGCCCAATATACACACGCATATATATATATATATATGTATAGATATACACATATGACTAAGGACCATGATTATACACGGGTTAACACATATAAGGACTATATCCCATAATGTGAACCCTGGATCAATAAACCCTTAGGCTGTTTAACTGGGAGTACCATTTATATAAGTATATTGAAGTATCAGAATCTGACTATTGGGGAAGTACCCCCTCAAAAAAACAAAACCATGGTTTATTAATCCGGGGTTGGCATGATTCACTGATACTATTGGGATATAATGCGATATATGGGGATATACTGGGATATAATGGGATATCTATTATGATATGATGATATTATTGCGATACAATGGGATATTAGCAAGCATTTTTTATGGAAAGAGAATAGAATGTCACCATAGTCTTGACCCATACCCTCTGGTAAACTAACATAGCTATTGAAAATTGCCATTTATAGTGGATTTACCTATTAAAAATTGTGATTTTCCATAGTTACGTTAGTTTACCAGAGGGTATCATACGACGGGAATAGGAACATCAGCTCAGATTGGGCAGGCCTCCCCGCTTCCCCAAACAGGAGATTTGGGGAGATGCTCTAACGATGATTTCCGTTTCGACAGTCTTTCATTGGATTGGTTTACAGGAAATTTTGGAGGAACCCCCCTATATTTAATGGTAAAAACCATGGGTTTCTGGTTAAGATTTTCCCAAGAAAACCAATCCAATGAGTCTTTGTTTCAAAAGTGCCTCATACATGTTTCAATCGTTCTAGATGTGGTGGATTAGATCCACCAAAGAATTTTCTTTTTTGGGGCAAAAAAGTTGAGCAACCTCCGCCTCCTGTCTGAGGAAACGTGCCATTGCTGTGGAACAGGGGAAGCTGGATCGGAGACCGCCCTACTCGAGCGTCAATGATTCTCACCGCTCCTCCTCTGACACTTGTCTACCACTGCATGGTGGGGGCTGGTGACTTGACGTCACATGACGAAATGCGTTATTTGGAAAATATGGTATCCCAAAATCATCCAAGATCCTATGATGAATAATCCTTTTCCATACCTTTCTCAATAAAATGTTTTTTTTCTGTAGTTTTTCGATGTGCCCCATTCTTCGGACAAACTCGAAGAGTGCCAAGCAGGAGCAGTCTGGATGGTATTTTCCAGACATTTGGACTGACCCACTGAAAGTCGGTTCCAAAATGTCATGAGATGTTCTATATATATATATATACATACACGTATATATATATATATGTATGTAATGTAATGTAATGTAATGTAATGGTATGGTATGGTATGGTATGTATGTATGTATGTATATTCGTATATGGATAAATCAGTTCTTCGGAAAATTATTTTAAGGTTTCCTGAGGCAACCAGGTGAGCGTATCATTTTGACGATCTGATGTACTGTACCATCTGGTAATCAAACATTGTTTACATGGCTTGCTGCAAAAAAAGGCTTTTATAGATGATTGTCCTATTAAAACATTAAAAACCATCGGTAGTCCAACAGGAACCATCAGGAAGCTAAATTGGTAAATTGGAGGTACCGAAGGGCTATCCCAATAATATAACAATAATACATATCCCATTATATCCCATTATATCCCAATAATAGGCACGGGCACAAGCTTTAGCTAGCCTCCGTTCGCAAGCCCTTGTATTTTCATGAATATCCAATCAGGATTCTTTCTCTGCCATGTCAGCTTCGCATGCAATTCAAGCAGCATCCATCTTCAACTTACTTGGACAACCTTTTGGCGACCGCTTCTGCACTATATACCAGCTCCTGCTTGTTGTTCTGGCTACATTTTTCTACATCGGCATTTTCTCCAATCACTATTTTCTGGATTTGGCGTATTTAACTCCTTCCTCAAGGCTGTGGGGGAAACCTTGCACAGTCTCTTCTACATCTCATTCTCCGAGTTTGCTGGAACCAGTACCAATTCAACCACCTCTTACTTGGTCTCATTGTGTCTCGTTTCGGTTGCATTATTCTCCTGCTTGCAATTCCAGCCCATTGTCTACTTCATCGACATTTTCTCCATGCACATTTTTCTGGATTTTCACATTTCATTCCAAGATAAAGACAAAGGAGAGGTTTTCCACATCAAGTCCTACTTTTCATTCTTCTTTTGCTGGAATGCACACCCATCGTCATTCTGTACTGAAGGGGCCGTGGCAACTTCCATTTCCTGTTCTCGCGGGACTGAAAGTCCTTGTTTATAAAGTGAAATTTGTTATAAGGACATTTTTGCCTGGAGGCAACTACCACCAAGAAGCTGTTATCATCAGCTCCGACCACACCATGCCACATCACGGGTGGCGAATTTTTATTCAGCTCTCTCCACTTCAATTTTAGGGATTTTAGGGGCCAAGACAAAATTTTCCTTCTAGCAACATCGTAAGGGCCGCCAGACGCGTGCCGGGAGACCACGGTCACTCCATCGTTGTTACTTTCTCCCTTTTCTAGTTCTACCTTCCAAAGCGAGAGACAAGTGGTCACGAACCCTGCTGTGCGTCAGGGGACCGATCTCCTTAAATATATTTCTCCATTGTGATTATTTTTTCTTCGTCGTTTCGTTGGTTTTGGGGTTCGCCTACACAAAACCATTGGGTCCCGTGTTATAGGTGCTGGTTAGTAGCTTATCCTGCAGCCACCGCTTCTCCTGTTCTTTTCTCTTTTTCTCTTTTTGCATCTTGTTGCTCCATTCGGCTGACGGAAAGCTGCTGCTGACGTGTAGTTCGACATGAACTGCATATCGCTGCGGGAAAAATGTCCCAATAAAAAAAATGAGGTATCCACCATGTCCTTATGTCCTTGGCTACGGCGCCAAAAAATGGTCGCGCCTCAATGCTCGCTTCAGCCCTTCAAGCCCCCACTGACGTCGCAGAATGATCACCCCAAAAAACATATGAGAGTGGCATTACTATATACACATTTGTATATGTATGCATGCATATATATATAATTATATATATATATATATCTGTGTATGTAGAATGTGTGTGTATATGTATGTCTTTTCTTGAAACCAGGAGAATATTTGTAAACAAACAATTTTTAATATGTTTTTCCAACGATTCCAGTCGGGCCACGAGGAGTTTCACCGAGTTTTGCCTTCGAGTGAGGGGAGCATGGCCCAAGAGGAGGTCGGGCCATGTCGGATTTAGTGGATTCATGGGTCACGATGTGGGACTTACCCTCTGGTTATGTCAAAAAAGCTATTGAAAATGGCCATAGAAATAGTGGATTTTCCCATTGAACATGGTGGATCTTTTCATAGTTTTTTGTATGTTTACCAGAGGGTATCAATGATTTTAAATCGTTTTAGTTGTAATAGGATTTTCCATTGTCAACCCTCCACTTTGGGGTACCCCCATGACTATGAAAAAAATGAAAAACCCTCATATTAGTCCAATCCGATCAATGTATATCAATGTGGGGTCCCCAAACGATAGCTAAGTTGGTGAACATAACTCCAATAACTATGGTATACTATGGTTTATGATGCGCAAATACCTCTAGTTAATGGGGGTTATAAACCATCTTATAACTGAAAATATTAAAGATGAAATGCAATAAATGTCAAAAATATCCAAACAGGCCCAGGTCGCCATAACTTCATGTATGGTAACCATATGTAACCATGGTGTTAAATGTCATCCCCAATTTCGGGATTTTTATGGGATTTATATGGTTATTTTTCAAATACATGCGTTTATGTATATGGTTCATATGGGAATTATATAGATATTAGCCATCACCATCACAGCACAGAGGATTTTATAACTTTCATATATATATCATATATACATATATATAGATATAAGCCATCACATTTTTTGGGCTTCATGAAATTGGCTACATCCGTTGATTCTTGGGATGCCGGTGATTTTGACCGAAACATCAATATGTTTGCGCATGACTCTCCGTTTTTAAGGCATACATTAAAGCACGACAAATCAAATTTTACACACTTACACACGGGTTGGTAAATGCCCCGTTCTTGGGGTTTAGAACATCACATTCTGTTGGATCTGTTTAAACTTACCATCTGGTTATTTAACATAGCCATGGAAAGATCCACCATTTTCGATAGGTAAACCATCTATAAATGGGCAATTTCCCATGGCTATGTTAGATAACCAGAGGGTACATATTTTGAAATATGGCATTTTTTGTTGGGTGATGTGAACATTTAGGACATTTACCAACCCCCGTACTGTATAGCAACCAACAAAACAGATGCCGAATAGTTGGAAACCTGGAAATTATGGGGAAAACAACATCGTTTTTTTCTGTTTTTTTGCGGGAGTTGCGACAATAGATGGTAAATGATGATCATGTGATCAATGGAAAAAATAATGAGATATTATGGTTTGTGTCATGTGACAGATGTAAAATTTAGATAGTATTTGCGCAGTATTATTATTGGGATGATTAGTGGGTGATTGGGGTAGTCTTGATCATCAGAATGATGGGAAATGATGGGAACCACTGGTTGGCCAACCAGTCATCATCCCCATTCGTATCATCCAGAAAAGGAGGCGGCCCACAACGAAATCATTACACAATACGCGCCAATTCTACTGACTTAAATTACACATCCATATACATCCACATACATCCACATACATCCACATACATCCACATACATCCACATACATCCACATACATACATACATACATACATACATACATACATACATACATACATACATACATACATACATACATACATACATACATACATACATACATATACCCATACATATTCATCCATAACTATCCCAATGACAGGAAAATCTACCCGGAATATTGTCATTTTGTTTCATTTCAGTCATATGGAGATGTGCAGGGAAACCATTCCTGTGGGTAATGGTGACGGCTGAGCCGCCAAAGCTGTGGATTTCACAAGCATGCACCGTAAGGTGAAGGGTCGGCAAGTTGGTTCAAGTTGGTTGTTAATTTTTGCGGGGAGTTGAGGAATCAGGGATAGGTTTGAGCATCTATCTGGATGAATTTGATCATGACCTCACTGTAGCGTCGCTGGAATGATGATTAGTAAGGGGAATCATCCCCTTAGCTGGCCGCAACTTTTCAGGTATTTGCGGGTTTGTGAATGATGATATATAGAATACCATGGCATCATATCGCATCCCCAAAAAAAATCCACTCGTATTTGTCGTATTTAATAGATATTTTATAAACCTCTATTTGCGATATACCCCGAATGAACAAACCATGGTTTATAAATTCGGGGGTAGCCCCCAAATATCCCCAAATAGTGATTCCATTTGATACTTCAATGGTACTTCCCCAATTAAACAGCCTTTTGGGGTAAAAAAAATCTAGGGTTGATATAGTTTATGGGGCTTAGAAACCAACAGTACTGAACAGCCTCACCTTTTTGGCTAGGACTTAAGCAATAGTTCCCCAATCATATCCATATTCCATGAATATTTCATGTCAACAAAGTCAACCCCGAATCAGTAAATGGTTATAGCTCCAACATATCATGAAAAGACCATTTATATTCCATTTACCATCTGGCAATTTAACATAGCTATGGTATATATCTGGCCCATTTATGTATATAGTTGATTTACTTTACCCATGAAAAATGGTGGGTTTCCATCGTTTTTTGTATGTTTACCAGAGGGTTTTCCGCGGTGATTTCCGCCTGTTTTCCTGCCACGACTTCTTCAGAGCTCCAGGTGATCACACGGCACGTGGGCATCCAGATGAAATGCCTAAAGGTGGTGGACTTTATCCGTTCCTCGGAAGTTTTTAATGGGGGAATGGTGGGAAAATGGTGGGAATATCAGCATGATGGGGATATCGATGGAATATTTGGATACACTTTTAGAGAATGGTTGGAATTAGACACCCGCCGGTGTCTGTCCTTCAAGAGGCTGACAAATTCCCCTAGATGGGCATCACAATGGGAACATCATTGAAGTCAGCGGATGATTTTCCGGCAAGCCAGCGTTGGCTATGATGATATATTGAAGCCTGATTTTTGCCACTGGGAATGGAGCCTAACCGGCTGATCTGTTTCAGATCTGACAACTGCTGGGTGCTTTCACAGGATTTTTTTCGACTTTGGGGCGAAGGGATCTTGCCATATCTATTACAAAGTGGCATAGTCACCTCCCTTATGATATGGCATAGACAACAATAATTGTGGTCACACATCCCCAGATCTCGCGGGAAGCAACTGCTGATTTTCTGGAGGGTTTTCAGAGGAATGAGACCATCGTGGATTTTTCCGACCTGGGGTTGACATGGGTTGCATCTCATTATGGCACTTAATGTGGTAAACCCAATGCCAGAAACATCAATCCTTAATCAGTCCTTTGGAGGTCATTGTACATCATCCCAAGTAGGATTATACCCAATAAACCTCTATTGAGGATGGTTTATGTTTGGTTTTACCACCTTCATTTTGTGTTTACCCTCCAGTAATCGAACATAGCCATCGAAAATGGCCCATGAAAATGTACCATGATTTACCTATTAAAAATAGATGGTTTTCACGAGCAAGTTGTGTTAGATGACCAGAGAGTACCTGTCATTGTCCTATGATATCCACCATCTCCCTGAATACCTTGGTGGCGAGGTTTGTTTTTGCAAAGAGATCCATCAGACCGATGTAGCTTGGCGATGATTCACGGAAGTTCGCGGCTGGGCCCAACGGTGCACTAAAAATACTCAAACAAAACAGTGGGGACTTGATAACCTTGATAAGCTCCATTCATAACGGCCAATGGGGGTCACTACATCACTTAAACGATGAGTAACCACCTGCTTCGGGGAGGGCCTTTGGCGTGGGCCGGAGTGGCTTCACCTGGGGATGAGACGGCTCGGTACCTGAAAATGTGGGGAAAACATGGGAAAACCTCGAAGCTACCAACGGATCATCATCATTTTTCCATCATTTTTCCATCATTTTTCCATCATTTTTCCATCATTTTTCCATCATTTTTCCATCATTTTTCCCATTTCACTTCCCATTTCATTTGCCATTTGGATGCCCCAGTTTAGACACACACTGATTTTCTGTGCAGATCTGGGGTCTGAAACCTTCACATGGCTTGCCATCGCACCGAATGGCGATGGCGCTTTGTCTATGCCATAAACCGTCCCCCAATGATCAACTCAATGGGAGATCTCCAGGATCCTAAAATGGAGGTACCGTACCATATTTCTAGCCATATTTTCTAGGGATATTCCCTGAAATTTAGGCCTTATATAGGCCTTTTATATGGTAGGTACCTCCATTTTAGGATCCTGAAATGGCCATTGATCAACAGGGGGGTCATTTTACAACCACCATCCCAGTAGTAGAATAGAGCAATTTCTCTTGAACCACAAGTGGGCGCAGTACCCATAATTGTAAAATTGGGGACAGTTCCGCGTTGGACTGGGGGTAGGCTCCTCTATGCTTAAGTGAAACGGCTCCCACTACCATCACTACCGTCACTACCTCACTACCGCGCAATGGGAACCTGCCAGGTACAGCCAATGAAGCAATTCAAAGCGCTGCCCGGCAATGATAGGTTTGAGGATTAGGTCCTTAGCTTGATGAATTACTACCTATAGCTTTGCTATACTGCTTCGGTTCGTGGTTTCCCAAAAAAGGAATATATCTATATATAATTATGTATATATATATGTGTGTGTGTATATATATAGATATACATAATTTAGCTTCTTGCATATTCTGCCAACACTTGCAGCCCTTGTGGGATGAATGCCAAGAAGTGGCATGATTAATCATTAACGTGTTTCAGAGTGGATTGACCTACAGCCAGACTCTCGCTGGGTATGGCATATGGCGCTGTGAGAGCTGGGGTCATAGATGGTTCCAAGCCACCAAAAAAAATGGAATGTCTGGCAATTCTGCGATGAAAATCCATCAGAATCCGGGATGCACTCTTGCTTTATTGACTTGGGGGGTTCTGCTGAATACTGCTTGATCACTCTGCTTACAGTTTTCCTTTCTGATTCGTCGGCATCAATCAATCAGGTTTTTGATGGCGCCACATGAAATAAAAAATCAATCAACTTTTTGAGAGAACTTAGGGTACCTAATTCAGAAACTACTAGAATAATCTAGAATCCCATAGCATCACCAGTACCCTCTGGTCATCAAACATGGCAATGGAATATCCCTCACACATGGAGGTTTACAGCTAAGAAACCTCATCGCTTGCTGGATTTTTATGGATTTTCCAGCAAGCAACTTTTGATTACTGGAGGGTATATCCTACTAAATATCCGACTAAACATTCCGTTAATCCATTAAATATCCATAAATATCCCGTTGTTGTCAATGATTCAGCATTAATTTCTAGATCCATTACCACAATCATGGCATTGATACCATTATATCTAAGGGTATTGATCCCTTTCAAAACCCTAGAACTCAGCTGACCGCAGCTATGCTTCATCCTAGGAGTTGTTCCAGGAGCTGCAGTACATGAGACAGGTCGGCCGGCGGACTGTGGGGTCAAACATGAGCTAATATGTGCATATATGTATACATAGTTATTGATCTACATATTTATATTTACATGCATATATGTGTATATATAGTTATGCATATACTTATATATAATTATGCATATACTTATATAGTTATATATATACTTATATATATAATTATATGTATAATTGTATGTATAATTATATATAAATTATGGAAGTTAATGGGTTTTTTCCAAGCTACTGAATTATTTTATGATATTTTATTGGGATTTCATGGGGTAATGGGATATCCGATATCGTGGGATGTCACCAGACTTGATGAACATGAGGATTCACCGGCGAAAATAGATGAAAATCGCTTGTGTCAACGTGGCAATCTCATCTTCAATGGCAATACCCTCTTGTATTCTAAGATAACTATATATAGAAAATTACTAGTTTGAATAGGTAAATCAACTAGAAATGGCTTAACTGTTAAATTACCGAAGGCTATCTAAGATGGTATCATCTTTCAGACCCCAAATTCGGCTCCGGGCTTTGGGGTGGACACCTCGATTTTGGGTTGACATGATCACTTTGCTGTCTAGCCATATAACACGATATAAAATGACCATGATGACTACAGGATGGGGCCCCCAAGATAGCGTTCAGTTGCCTTATAAGTGGCTGAATTCTATGGTTTTTGGTAGATATAACGAACTAGTATTCCTGGGGGGTTATTTCATGGTTTTTAAACCAACGTTCACATCACTGGGGGGCCCCAGCCTGTAGGGAAAAAAAGTTGTTTTCAATTGAAAAAAATCCTCATTTAGTTCGATGATTCTCCCAGCTATAAAGCGGCTCATGGTTTGGAAAATTAGCCATGCATATCTGAACTACAGGGTGGTGCCCCATAGTTAGCTAAGTTTGTTTATAAGTCCAATAACATCCAATAACTATGATTTATAGGTGATATATCTATAGTTACAGGAACCGACAGAATTATGGAAAAAAAAAACGTTTCAATTTACAGGCGCCGCCTGTCTATGATAGAAAAGTTACGAACCTTTTTTTTTTCCATAATTATTTTTTCCATAATTATTTTTTTTTCCATAATTCTGTCGGTGACTGTATGTCCATCGATTCGCAATTTGAATGCATTTTAAGGGGGAATATTGAATTATAGAAAATATGTGTCTAAAGATCTGGTATATGCCCCTAAGTCTTCCATTGATATACATAATATCATGTGATGTTCGCAATTTGAATGCATTTTAAGGGGGAATATTGAATTATAGAAAAACAATTGCACCACCAAAACTCATTGTTGTACGTACATACATATGCGGGATGTATCCTTTTGCCAAGCCACCAATTGGGTTGATACTACATACTTGCATTTGCATACATATTTCCATAACCCCCAAAAAAAAGGGGTTTGAATTGTGGATCCATGACATGTCCAACAGGTGGAGCCCCAAACATTAATTATGGAAAAAATAATTATGGAAAAAAATAATTATGGAAAAACCGGTCAATCTGCCCTAGCCCCCTGATTTTACAGGAAAAATCAATTATGGAAATAATGGCCACCTCCAAGAATTATGGAAAAAAAAAGGTTCGGATCACTTCCGGGATATTTTGAACCCTTATGGGGAAAAACCTAATTATGGAAAAATCGGACGCAGGCGCCGCCTGTCTAAGTTGAACGTTTTTTTTTTCCATAATTCTGTCGGTGACCATACTGGGATTATAACCCATTTATAACTGGGGGGGGCACCACCTTGATCCACCTTGTATGTTTAGCAAATATAATTCAATTAGTATTATTACCATTATCCCATTATCATATAGCTATTCATTTCATAACATCATAAATCTCATATGAGGGTTTCTTAAGTCATGGGGGTACCCCCAAATCATCCATTTTCATAGGATTTTCCCTTATATTAAACCATCCAGCCATTGGGGTACCCCCATTTATGGACCCCTGCAAATATATATATATATATATATGCCTCCTATATTCCATACACCTCCATTTTTTCCGGAGCCCTGCATCATGATGTCGGCGCGTTCAGGAGCACCGCGCCACAGAACATGAGAGTCAACTTCTCATCATCAACCGCCGGCCGCTGAAGCGCTCGGACGCGCAAGCGGTGCCTCGGAAAAAAAAACCGATGGTATCCCATTCGGGATTACATGCAGATGTCCTGGGGATATATCCCGAAAGTAGAGATTTCTGAGAAATCCAATGGATTTTCATTGATAGATGCATGGCATACTCTATATTATATATATATGTGCCTAAGCATCTATTTATTTACATCTATATGGATTACATGGGATTTAATGGAATGCAGTGGGGTAAACGATCTGCATTTTTGATGGGTTCTCCAGATCTATGTGAACGTTTACACGAGGGGAAATGGCCTTTAATAATATCAATCTGAATCAATCTGATTACCCTCCAGTAAACATACAAAAAACTATGGAACATCAGAATTTTTAATGGGAAAACTCACTATAAATTGCAATTTTCAATAGCTATGTTAAATTACCAGAGGGTATAACTTATAACTAGTATATACTATGAACAGATTAACCAACTAATGTGGGCAACCCAATAATAAACATATGTTATTTCGGGATGTTGATACCACCCATAAAAACGATGACTTGGGGGCTGGTTTTTGACATTTTTTAAACCACATTATACACTGATACTTGAAGGATCCTCCCACAGTCCTTGTAACTCCACTGGTAATTTAAAAATGTTCTGCATCTTTTTTGGGGGTTTACTATAAGTTCATCCATTGCCGCCAAGTGGTGTTTTTGAGTTATGTTTGTTAGGCATCAACTTGGGGCACCTCGGAGCAAAAGCCATCTTGTTCTGAAATCCCATGTTTCATCATGTTTTTTCAGAATTTTCCATAGTTTGTCCATAATTGGTCCATGTTTTCCATATTTTTTCCATCCATTTAGTCGTCCCCACTTGTGCTCATCGCAGGAGCCACTTCAGAAACCGGAGGACCTCAAGGACGAGGACGACCCGCCCCGACGCCCCACTGGAACCCCGCAGGGTGGCACCATGCCGGGCGCCATGAGCGGCACGCCACAGACAACGCCCGTGGTGACGGCGAAGTCGGCGCCTTCGCCAAGGCGGGGACGGTTTCGAGGTGATGTTTCAGGGTGGTGCCCCATAGTTAGCTAAGTTTGTTTATAAGTCCAATAACTATGGTTTATAGGTGATATATCTATAGTTACTGGGATTATAACCAATTTATAACTGGGGGGGCACCACCTTGTGGGCGATAGCTTGGAAGATAGCTTCGAAGATGTGGATGGAGTACAAGATTAAAGAGACATGACTCATGACTCTTGCAATTCGACTATGCCCGAATCTGCTCTAAGCTCGGCACTTGTTTCGAGGATATTGGGGTATTTTTGGTGATCTTTGCATGTCCTTTTTTTGGAGATGATATATCCTAAGATATGATTCACAATTGACCTCCGGGCACCAATGGAAACAAGCAGAAACCAAAGAAATTGGGAAAGCAGCGACTTCGAAACACCAAGAAAGGTGACAAACGGATTCAACCAGCACAGCGGTGCACTGTTTGTAGGTAGAATTGGGATTTTACGTTTAACATTTGGGCAACAAACATCGGGATTCAATATGCAAGAACAGGGATTAAGCTATACTACTATAGAACAGGAATGGTATAACATAGCGACCGGTTTACATATTACTGATTTAGTTTACCAATATACTATGATGAATGAAATGTGCTATTTCTATCTATTTCTGGGCGAAATCCGGACTTATGAGTGGTGAAGTCAGCTGAACGCCACAGGATGAACAGGCTAACGATTGTGGATAAGTGGGGATAGGGACATGTGGAGGTTTCCAAAGTCATGGGGGTACCCCCAAATCATCCGAATCATGAACTGGTTGGTGGTTTGGAACATCTTTTTTTCCCCATATGCTGGGAATAATAATCATCCCAACTGACGAACTCATATTTTTCTGAGGGGTAGGTCAACCACCAACCAGATAATGATGATTGATGATGATTAATGATTAGTGTTGATTAATGTTGATTAATGATGATTAATGATGATGGAATGGGATATTAAACATAGCCATAAACCAGCCAATAAATCATTCCAGGTTTCCCACTTTCGGGGTTGCTTTCATCGACGGCCAGATCTGGGGTCTTTTTGGCGCTTTCGCCAGCCTGCCATCACAGAAATCAAGGTTTTTCATTGCTGAAAACTTCGCATGGACGTTGAGATAACGCCCTGAATACTCCCACAAATCATTGATACCCTCTGGTAATTTAACATAGCTATTGAAAATCACCATTTTTAATGGGAAAATCCACTATTAATGGTCATTTTCAATAGCCACGTTAAATTACCAGAGGGTAATGGCAGCTTCCATCTTTTTTTGTGAAAGAAAGTTCCGGACAACTCCCATAAATCCTTGAAGCTCGCACAACATCATCAAACAAAATCGCAATGCCCCCCACAATATAGTTATTGATAAGCTAACCAACTTAGCTATCATAAATCAGCTATTAGCATTCAAGCCATTGAATCCCCATGTTTATTGGTTCAATTAGTGAAAAATCATGATTTTCCTCTGGTTTCTATATGTTTCTATCATTTTCCCAGCTTTTCTAGATATTACAAGGTGGTTAAAAAAACACCATTAACATCCATTAACTAGACTAATATCGATATATCTACCATAAAACCCAAAAAAATATTGGAGTTACAAACTCACCAACTTATCTGTCATTCATCAACCATAATGCCATGGATTCTCCGCTTTTCCTGGCGAAATCCATCGTTTTCCGAACTGGGCCCAGGAGTCCAGCTCCACCGGGCGATGGACCGCCACCTGTGGCGCCTTTGAAGCGAAGGTCACAGACTTCAGGGGGTGACCTGGCAGCTGAAAGGGAAAAACACGTGATGATCCCCACACCATCCCACACCTAACATCACCTAACCATAGTTAGGATATATGTAGTTAGGAATATGATTAAGGATGATATATTAGGAATATCATGATAATCCCAAAAGGGGGTGTAAATCCTATGATCCTATGGGAATATAGTAATGATCATCCCCCTAACGAAATGGATCCTATAGGTCCTATGGGGGTGTAAATCCGGCCATAGTGCATGACCTAGTGATTCAACCAAACCTGGTGATGACCTAGTAATCAAAATTTATTGTGATTTAATTTTCTAGTGATTGTTCATTCCATTATCAATTCACCCATGCATTCATTTATCCATATTTATTCCATTTTATTTCCTTGATTATAGGATGATAATTGAGAATCAGTGAGCCATTAATGGAATTCAAGAATAGGAAATAACTAATTGATGATCTAGCAACCAATAAAAAGTGACTAATGGGATGATAGCGCGAATGAATGGAGTTTGTAACGGTATCAACATGATGATCCTAACCAATAATTTAATAATGGGGAATATCGTGATGACCAAAGCTGAATCGTGATGAATAGGGTGATACTTGGCAATCATTGATCCATTGACGGCATTTGATAATGGGATTTAGCAATCAATGAGGTCCTAATCAAAAATGAAACCCCTTACCCCCTAATCAATAATAGGATAATGATATGACTGGGATATACTAAGATTTAGGAATATAATAATAATCCTATGGAACCGGGGTGAAAACCCAACCATAGTGCAGAGTCAATAATATATAGTGATCTACCCAATGATGATCCTAATGATAATGATGATTATGGGAATATCATCATGATCACGGGTTTCATTACATTCCTGTTAAAAAAATACAGTGATTTAATTCCAGGATCATTCGCCCATTAATTCATTTATTCATTTGCTCCCTTCATTATAGTATGATAATTGAGAATCTTGAGAATCATTGACCCACAAAAAAAAGGGATTCAATAACGGAAAGTAAGAAATTGATGATTGTACTCAATCATAGTGACTAATGGGATGACTGTGGGAATTAGTTGGGCTTTGTAACATTTTTGTGAATAGTGATTAAAAGGGAAGGCAACTCATGTGGGAAAAAAACCCAACTGATTAGTGGTATAAACCCTAACCATTAGTTATAAACCATTAGTTATGTTTACCATTCCCAAATGATTAATGTCATAAACCACCCATGACTGGGAATGGTAAACATACCCTCTATTTATGGTGAAATTGGGGATGCTTTATAGCATTGTTGTGCCAACATTAATGATAATCAATGAAGATCCCAACAATGCCCCATTCCTTTCAGTGGTGATATCAAGCCATATCAAGTTGGGATATTCCGTCAGAGTTAAGCCATACATATATACATACCTTATTTAGATTTGCTGAATCCGTTATTTCTGGATTGTAAATTTCTTCTTCCTGCTTTGTGCCGCATTTACTGACAACAAAAAATTGTGTTTGGGAACCCTATGGACCCAGTCCAAGCTTACACCTGGCTGGCCACAACATCGTTATCCCCATCTCTTATGGAACGTCCCGAAGACAACGTCCCCTTCACGTCCCACCTCAGTCGGACAACCGAACAACATTTCACCTGGGGCCATGCAACAATGGAACAGGAATCATGACAAAATATTCAGCAAACATCCAATTTGATGTTAAATCATGAGCAATAACATTAGATTGCTAATGTAACTAATGTAGTTCATAGTAAACTCTACTCTATTGCTGGCCTTAAACTACATAAACAACTAGCAGTTAATTCGGTGAACAATAAACAATGTTAACTATTAACTATATCAATATATATATATCACCAGAATTTTTCACTGTTAGGTACCTATTAGTTCACAATTTTCTTTACATAAATCACTAAATAGTGCTAACAATGTTAGCAATTTTATTTTAGTTTTAAAAAAATGGTGATATTGGTGAACACCTATATTTAAACACTAAACAATGTTACCCTCTGGTAAACATACAAAAAACTATGGAAAATCACCATTTTTAATGGGTAAACCCACTATTTCTATGGCCATGTTCAATAGTTTTTTGTATGTTTACCAGAGGATAAGTGAATCATTCAATCCCATTTTTTCTAGCTATATCAACTACACAATGTCTGGTTGGTGGTTTGGTACTTGCCTTTTATTTTCCCATATATTTGGAATAAATATCCCAACTGACTAACTCATATTTTTCAGAGGGGTAGGTATACCACCAACCAGTTAACTAAACATAGCCATATAAAATGGCCCATTAATAGATGGTTTACCTATTAATAGCATGGTGGATCTTTCCATGGCGAACTGTTAGTCATAACCAGAGGGTAACATTGTTTAGTTAATATAGCTAGAAGAAATGGGATTGAATGATTCACAGAAATCCTTTGGTTTCTACATTAACCAAAAACGATGGTTTCAATCACCATGCTATTTAGCTGGGTAAACAACGTTAACTAAACAGTGCAACGCCATGTGGTGCCCCCCAGTGATGTGAACGTTGGTTTATAAACCATTGTAAGTATAGATATACATAGATATACCTACCATAAAGCATAGTGAAATTGGAACTATAAACCAACTTATCAATGGGAATTTCAGGATCCTAAAATGGAGGTATGTAAACGTACCAATTTTCAGGCCATATTTTGTGGGGATCTTCCCTGAAATTTAGGCCTTATATTTAGGCCCTATAGACTTAGCTAACCAGTTATGTTTGTTGGTTTATAAACCATAGGAATAGTATAGATATACCTACCATAAAACATAGTGAAATTGGAATTGTGTTCACCAACTTAGCTAACTATGGGGCACCACCTTGTAGCTATAACCAGATGATATTTCGACCGAGGCTTGGAGGACGCTGGAGACGAAGGACGCGATAAGTTGGAGCCGTTGAGGCGCCGGGGAGCTTCGCCATGTTTCGAGATGCTTTACCCTCTGGTAACATGGTATTTCTAGGGTATTTATAGGGTATCTATATGGTATTTAATTATAGTATTTATAGGGTATTTATAGGGTATTTATCGGGTATTTATAGTATTTATAGGGTATTTATGGGGCATTATATTATATATTGATGATATATTGTATTTACCTTCTGGTATTTTGTTACAGTTCTCTGTGGTATTATATATATATACATAATATGGCCCACATGAAAAGAGGGTCCTTCAGGGTAAGAGGATTGACAACGGACTGAGGAAGTACGGAAGTGTTTAGCTGCACCTGGTGTGCTTGTGAAATGGCCCACGGTGATCCAACTTTACTTTTCCCAAGGTGTCGTGCATGTTAGTTTCCAGGCTTGCGCCTCTCTCTTCTCGCACCATTTATCCCTCCCACAAATGCTAGCGTGGGGTTTGGCTGATTGTCCGCCTGGAGGGAGTCCATTTATAGTTGATCTACCCATTAAAGATGGTGATTTTCCATGGCTGTTTGTATGTTTACCAGAGGGTAGTCATAACAGAATATAATTGGTGAATGAATGATAGTGACAGTGGTGAATGATGAATACTTTTGATGGTTTCATGATGAATGATACTGGTTTATAATGGATGATGGCGTGCAAAACAATGAATGATAATGGTTGATGATGAAAAAGGGTGAATTGTACGAGGTGAGACCCCCATGGCCGAAGTAACTTTTTTTTTTGGTGGGGTAAGGCAAGTGCAGTTGCCATACCGCCTAAGTTTTGGACTGACTTGGGGGCCATACGATCATCATTGTGCGCCATATCAACTATTACCCAAACGGTTGAATGTTTGCTGTGGAACACCGCTGATTCATGGATCATTTACCTCTTAAGAATGGTGATTTTTCATAGCTATGTCAGATTACCAGAAGATAGTCACTGAGTCATCTTAGAACTTAGATGGAGGTTGGTTCAGCTTGCTTCATGCCTATAAGCTTGAAGGTTCTTCAGGGTCAGCGAGCATGGCAGCAAGCATCATTTTGCATGTTAAGCGGTTGATAGGGGAAAAGGATCATGTTTCATATGGGTTCGTCTGAACATAGAGTGCCCCGAACCCCCATGGATTATCATGATTTTCCTGTCAATTTGCTATATACATACATACTATATACATATACATATATTGTATATATATATATATGTGTGTGTTTAGAGTTTCGTTTGGGGACAGGGTATCGAAGGTGAAAATTGTGAAAAAAATATATTTGAGTTTTGCATTGATGGGTGCACCAATGCGCCCTAGTCCTAACACCATGAAGGGAACGCTGTTTTGCACCTCTGGCACGTTTGTGGTTTCAGCCAAGACTAGCTGGTGGACATTGGTGGACATCGTTCCCTTCTAGAAAGTTTCTTGCTAAGTGGTCAGCCCGGAAACATTTGGAAACCAATTGAGGTTTCAAAAATTCGGTGTGGTATGGCCGGTTTACATGGCTTTCCCGCCAATTTCCATGTATAGTACCCCATTTAGGCCACACACGTTGGTCCTTGCAAGCATTTTGGGGAGGAAGAAGAAATCACATCAGAAAATTGTGGAATCACAGTGGGCAGCCCAAATTCATACAACATGTTTTACAATTTAGATATGAATCTAAAGAAATTTGGATCCCAAATCATTTTTTCGGAAGCCCTAACATGCTTCTGCAAAGAGTGAGTTTCATGGGAGGATTTCCGCAATGTGTCTTGGAACATGTAGTCCACGAATGCGAAAAATGAACCAGGAGATATAGAAATCCCGAGGTTGATTCTCTTTCTTCAAAGTTTCCCATTTCGATAAAAACATGTGAATAACTGGAAACTGGGAAACATCATCACATACGGTTTGTTTATAGAGAATGCCCAAGAAATCCACTGTTTGATCAATAGTTTACTTATTGAAATGCATGGTGTTTTTTTTTGGGGGGGTTTAGTATTCCCCCACTGTTTCCAGGCGGAGATCTTTGACGTCTCATTCCTTGGTACCTTGGTTTTCCGAAAATGGGGGTAGCCCCATGACTTATGGGTTTTGAATGGAGAATCCATATGAAAATCCTATGATCATGGAGGATTTGGACGAATTTGGATGGATTTGCATGGTTTATCATGGAAAAAACTATGATTTATGATGGATGAGAACTAGGGGTACCCCCATGACTTAGGACACCTCACAGATGAGTAATCCTTACAGTGGCCCCCTGGAACAAAGACTTGACAAGCTGGGCCAGTTGCCAGCATGTCGTTAGGAATCACAACGAAGAATGGGGATGGGTGCGTGAACATAAAGCGCATAAGAACAGTTATAAATGACACAATTATACATGATTCATGATGACCAGTCACAATTACAATGACAAGGGCTTGGGCTTTTTGCGCCGCTGGGGACTGGTTTTGTAATCTAACCCAGAGCTGACACTCCCCATGAAAGCAATTGTAGTGAGCCAGGCGAGAAGTTTGTTCAAGCGTAGCCAGGTTTGAAACTATTTACTGAGGTGACGGTACAAAGTGACACCCCTGGACGATGTATCAGCAATCATCAAATGTGTTTTTTCTTTCCAGGGTATCTACTTGAACGATCCTGAACCCGCATCCCACTTAGTAATTGGGTAAAAATAACCTGTAAGACCCAGTTATATGTTGAATGTATCCTCCGGTAATCAAACGTGGCAATGGAAAATTCGTTATTGATGTATTTTTACGATTAAACATTACTGGTTGGTTTGGAACATTTTTTATTTTTCCATATCTTGGGAATGTCATCATCCCAATTGACGAACTCGTATTTTTCAGAGGGGTAGGTATACAACCAGTTATAATTTTTACGATTACCTTCTGGTAAACATACAAAAAACTATGGAAAATCACCATTTTCAATGGGTAAATCCACTATAAATGGCAATTTTCGATAGCTGTGTTAGTTTACCAGAGGGTATGGGTCAAGACTATGGTGACATTCTATTCTCTTTCCATAAAAAAAAGAAGATTGCTAATATCCCATTGTATCGCAATAATATCATCATATCATAATAGATATCCCATTATATCCCAATAATATCAGTGAATCATGTCAACCCCGGATTAATGGTTACCATGGAAATTTTACCAATAAATATGGATGGGGGTTTTTACCGGTGAAAATTTTCCCCAACAAACCAATCCATTGAGTAAACATTACCCTCTGGTAAACATACAAAAAGCTATTGAAAATGGCCCAGTCGACATAGTGGATTTACCCATTAATAGCATGGTGATTTTCCATAGTTTTTTGTATGTTTACCAGAGGGTAAAACCCCCATTGAGTTGGGGGACTTCCCCGCCATGTGAATTTATCCGAGGTCGACAATTCGCAAGGGATGTCACTGCTGCAGGTGCCACAGAGGCGCCGACTGAAAAGGGGGACACCGACTGGGTGAGATGACGATGGAAAAGCCTGGTTAACTATGGCCGGTATACCATTGTTTATAAGGGATATAACTATGACGAATGGGTTTATAAATGTTTATAAAGCAACTTATAACCTATGGTTTATAGATGTTTATAGTTTATATTTGGGATATGATAGATAATGGGTTTATAAAGCAATTGACATCACTGGGGGGCCTCACCTTGCATCCCAAAATCATGGCACGATGGTTAGGACCTAAGGGGAATCATTCCCTTAGATGGCCAAACTTATCAGCTATTTTCATCTATTTTTGGCATTGGGTTAGTGAATGTATATAATTCAGATTAATTCAGCCAGAGTGTTTGGATGGTGCAATAGTCTTTGTCAGGGATCACCATTTAGGATTTTAGAAGGGCCAAAACTCGGACAGTTGAATTGGACACAGCGAAAAAAACTGATGGCTGATCAACGTGGGCACAGAAACCGGATGGTTTGGTTCACAACAGGCCCACATACATAGCGTGCGCACAATAGATACATAGATGTATATATTATTATTACTAGTATTATCAGTATTATATTACTATTATATTGTTATTATTATTGCTATTAATATTATATTGTTTTTGTTATTACTACTATCATACTATCATTATTACTATTCTTATTATTACTATTATTTATTTATATATATACATATTATACGCCCATCCCCCCAATATTAAACACCTTCTGAATGGTCCCAATTATGTGGAAATCCCCTACTAAAGCATGGTTTCTGGGGTGTTTAATATAAGGGGAAAGGGATTATGCACCATAGTACATTCTATAATTACAATTAATTATATATGGAGTACAGTATAATACATATATAAAGATAGTTTTTCATAGTATAATAATGTGTACATGATATGATATTGTTACTTGTGAGGCGACTGGGGTCGCTTCAAAAGCTGGTTGCCCAGCCACCGAGTAACGCTCGCGCGCTTTCGTTTCGAGGCGTCGGAAGTCGGCGTCGAGCTCCAAGGAGCTCGACTCGGCGCAGCCCAGCAGAAGTCACAGCGACTTTCAAAGTCAGATGCTAATGGAGGTGGGGCCTCCTAGGGGATGGCCCAATCCCAGTATCCCAATAAAAAGGGCTATGGTTGTTGAAAGTTTGTTCAAGCCAAAAAACCGTAGAAATTTTCATAATATACATACATTTACATATACCATCTGGTTATTTAACATAGCCATGGAAAAAAGCCCATAGAAATAGATGATTTTCCCAGCTAGAAACCTCCATTTATGGTTGGGATTTTCCATGGCTATGTTAGTCATAACCAGAGGGTATCACTAATGATCTAGCTAGATTGAATGGCTGAGTTTTTGTGGACTTTTGTGGGTCATAGAGGTGATGGGATGGGTCATGATTCCCATGGGAGTCATGAGATGGCCATGGGTTAACCTGCCAATGGACTTTCAGAAAATGATCTTCAAAGTGACATAGGGGGCACATTTAGACTATAGTTAATTATGTTAATTGGTTAGTTAATTGTAGTTAGTTAGTTGGTTAGTTAGTTAGTTAGTTAGTTAGTTGGTTAGTCAGTGAGTGAGTTAGTTAATGGGTCACCAGGGGGGATGGACCTGGGTTAAAAGTTCGCTGATGGGATGGGTCAGCATTGGAGCACACAATTCGTGTTTATGGATAAGCGCGCAACCAGGAGAGCTATGGGATTACGATGATGAGATAATTATGGTGAGTTAGTAAGCGGATTATGTGGCTTCAAAGTTCGACCGGTGAGTGGATGTAAGTGGATTTTTTTAGGCACAGAAAAATGAGCTGATTGGTGAATTTTTTGTTTTGTGGGCCATAAGCTAACCATCATGATGACCGATTTTTTTAAATGAATTAGAACATATTATAAGCCACTTATTATATCCCAAAGATCATCCATTTACGTACTAATTAAGCTCCATTTTTTTTTGGGTGATGGCGGGAAAGGCCTTGGGGATGGCTGGTTGGTTACCGGAGTGTATGGTGATTGAGTCTGCGCGAAATGGATATGATGGTCTTTTTCAGTTGATCCATCTTCCAACGCTACATTTACCCTTAGGTAAACTAAGATAACTATGGAAAATCACCATTTTTAATGGGTAAATCAACTATCAATGGCAATTTTCAATAGCTATGTTAAATTACCGGGGGGTATATTGGCTCCATTTATGTTTTGGATCAAACGAGCGTTCTCTGATGATTCGAGCTGCTTTAGTTCATACCTTGAGATATCGGAGCTAGGTAAAAACAAACCGCACCAACGAGCGCAATAAGGCGCAATTATGCGCAAACGAGCGCAATCTCAAAAAATGTTTTTTTTTTTTAAGCTTTTATAATTGTGAGGAGGTCATAGGGGGTCTATTCGTTGCATAATTTGGGGCAACTCAAAACAGACATATTTTCTTCAAACGAGCATATTTATTCTCGAGCGTAAATATATATATATATATTTATATTGATATAGCAATGGATGGTGAAGGATTACTGGAGAGTAAACTCCCTGGGGTACCTTTTGAGACTTCAATCCTTCAATCCGTATGCCATACGCGCAAATCAGCTTGAAAAAGATATAAACACTTTTTTTCCGGGGGTATCTAAGGCTGCCAGTGACAATACGTTGAACTTGTCAGTTTTCTTCAAGCAAATCCAAAGGAAAAAAGATGCAATCAGCAACAACACGTCAATGCATTTTTAATAAACAGATAAACATACGTATATAATCGTACATATATATATAATTCATTTGAATTTTTATATATGTTTGTGTACCTATGTCTGCCAAGCAAGAACACCTCAGAAATTGCGATATGAACCATGGGCTCGCACAAACATCGCAGTAGCTAGTTTTTAGCACAAATACATTCCTCAACTCCTCAGTGTGGGGTAAACACATCCTGGAATGAGTGGGCATACATGATATACACTGATGCATTCCAGTATGCAAGTGGTTTGTTACAGGATGTTGCCCCTCATGCCAGGAAGTTTAGAAGTCAAGCTTCCGACTTATGGACAGAGGAAGCAACAGTGGTGAGAAGAGTCAGAGAAGAGAGAGAGAGAGTCAGAAGAGAAGAGTCAGAGAAGAGAGAAACAGAAGAGAGAAGATCAAAGTGCGAGAAAAGGTAGAAAAGTCAGGAAACACTGTGTTTTTCCAATGTTTTTTGGCTCCGGAGGGTCGAAGAGTAGGCTAAAGCGGGGGTGCGGAGCCATTTGTTCGGATGAGAGATCAAAAAATTGCCACTGCTGTGGAACGAAACGTTCAACTGTCTTTTTCCGTGGCAAGCGTGATGGGTTCTCTACCTCGCCAAAAGTGAGCGAAACCTGACGGCTTTCTGGCAATCTCAAAAATCATGGCAGACGTGGGACGTTTGAACAGGATCTGCAAAGATGCATTACACAGGGTAGGCGCGGTACAAGAGACATGTCCGCAGACATGTTCGGAGGTCAGGGCGCTGATTTCCTGAGAGGGGTTGTATTTTTGGAGCATCAAATCCTCAGGTTTGCTGAGGTGGTTTTGCGTGACAGGTGCAGCACTTCGCATGACTTGGCCTTACTTAGAGAGATGGGATGGAAAAATGCACGAAGGCATTGGTACAAGGCTGGTTCTGCACTCGGCTTTCATCAGCTTTCCATTTTCGAAGGAAGTCTCGCAGAATTGCTTCGTTTTTTGACGTTGTCAAAAATTCAAAACATGAGGATGAAGCCTCGCAGAATTTCATCGTTTTGGAGCTGTGAACATCTTTTTTTTGAGGAAGTATCGCGGTTTTGGACCTGTCAACTTCAACTTTTCAAGGAAGCCTCGCAGAAGTGCTTCGTTTTTTGTCAATCGCTACTTTTGACTCGCACAATTGCTTGATTTCAGATAGATGGATAGACAGATAGATAGACAGGATAGATAGACAAGAAAGAAAGATAGACAGACAGACTGATAGATAGAGGGGGAGAGAGAGAGAGAGAGATAGATAGATAGATAATGATAGATAGAGAGATGGATGGATGGACGGACAGACGGAAGGATGGATGGATGGATGCATGGATGCATGGGTGGATGGAGGGGTGGATGGATGGACAGATGGAGACATAGAGGGATCGAGAGACGGAGAGATGGATAGATGGATGGATAGATAGATAGACACACAGACTGATAGACAGATAGATAATTAGATAGACAGACAGATGGATAGAGAGGTAGACAGGCAAACAGACAGACAGACAGACAGATAGATAGTTAGATAAAAAGACAGACAGATAGTTAGCTAGCTAGCTAGCTAGCTAGTTAGTTAGTTAGTTAGAAAGAAAGATAGAGAGAGAGAGAGATAGATAGATAGATAGAAAGATAGGTAGGATTAGATCGGATTAGATAGGATGAGATAGATAGGATTAGATAGATAGGATTAGATAGATAGGATTAGATAGATAGGATTAAATTGATAGGAATAGATAGATAGGATTAGATAGATAGGATTAGATAGATAGCATTAGATAGGATTAGATAGATAGGATTAGATAAGATTAGATAGATAAATAGATAGATAAATAGATAGGTAGATCGATTGATAGATATGATAAATTGATAGATTTGATTGATGGATTTATGGATTGATGGATTGATTGATTGATTGATTGATTGATTTATAGATAGATTTATAGATAGATAGATAGATAGGTAGATAGATAGATAGGAAGATAGATAGATAGATAGATAGATAGGTAGATAGGTAGATAGGTAGATAGGTAGATAGGTAGATAGATTGATATAGGATAGATAGATAGATAGAGGATAGATAGATAGATAGATAGATAAATAGATAGATAGATAGATAAATAGATAGATAGATAGATAGATAGGTAGATGAATAGATAGATAGATAGATAGAGAGAGATAGATAGATAGGTAGATAGATAGATAGATAGATACATAGATAGATAGATACATAGATAGATAGACAGACAGATAGACAGACAGATAGACACACAGATAGACGGACAGATAGATAGGTAGTTAGACTAATAGATAGACAAGCAGACAGATAGAGAAAGATAGAGAGAGATGGAAAGAGACAAGGAGACAGAGCGGGGAGAGAGAGAGAGAGAGAGAGACCCAGAGCCTAAACCGCCTTTCGGTCCATCAGTGGGCTCGCTCTGCCAGCCAGGCGTCACAACAAGGCTCCCCTATACGTTTCCTAACTTTGAAACTTCCTCCACCGCCTTGTGCCGTACTATGTTTTTAGGATGTACGGCAGTTGCAAACCAATACATCGAGAACCATTAAAGTTTGTAAGGGATATGAAGATATAATTACAGTTGGATACCTCCTTGCAGCAGTGACCGCCAGCATCGTCAGCACTGGGTCCTTAATAGAACCTATTTCCTTTTTCTTCGCATCCCAGAAGTTCTTGAGGGGAACACGTTTTGCTCGGAAAAACAAAAGACCGATAATTGGATAGCGAAAATCCATGGTTTCCCCGTTTCACCCTTTTTTCCAAAAGCCAGCTACTGGAGACTCAGTTGCAGGCGCATGAGAAAGATTTGAGACCCAGCAGTGAAGGGCACCAGGAGCTGGGGGGATCTTACAGATGTCAGGTCGCATGATGGTCCCCATTTTGTACTTCAGAGGCACATGAAAAAGTGGTGCCTGTAGGGGTTGACCTGAGGCAGTTTTTCTACTTAATGATGGACTCATGCTCCACATTGAACCAAAGCCCCATTGATCTCTGAAGCACAAATCGTTTGCGGTAGGGGTTTCATTACCTATTCAAAATTGCAAGAAATCCGCACAAATCAGAAAAAACATGAACCAACGTAGAGGAAAACTTCAAAGCATGTCAGAGCTGCTCAGAAACCGAAACAAATCCAGACTTCACAAGCGAATATTCAATGTCATCACATTTTCAAATCCCATATCATGAATCATATATCATTATATCATCCCATCAAATATCCGCCAAAAAATAACAAAGACCTCACAAGGTGGTGCCTGCCAATCATAAGTTGGTTTACAGCACCAATAAACTAGTTTGACGTATCTACCAGAAGAATCCATAAAATCTATAGCTATTGGATTTTTTAAAAGTAACCAACTTAGCTGCCATAAATCAGCAATAAATGCCATTGAATCCCAACTTTTCCTGGTGAAATCATCATTTTCCTATGGTTTCTATGTTTTTCACATACGCATGGTGGTTTATAAACACCATTAACTTTAGATATCAATAGATCTACCACAAAGCCCATTGGTTTTGGAGTTACTAACCAACGTTCGCGGATGCACCGTGGTGCATGGATTCCTCCGTGGAGGAGCACCCCTCGGTCTCCGAGAGTTCCCCACGCGGTGCAAAATCCTCGGCCTCCAACGCCCGGGCGAACGCCCCGGCGGCACCCGTGGACGCGGAGCCAGAGGACGGCGCCCCTGCGGAGCTGGAGCGAGGGCAGATGAAGCCCGGCAAACATCATGGGTAATGATATACTAATGGCTCATGGAATATTAGTGGTATATCAATGGCTAATGGAATATGAATGGTATATTAATTAATGTTATGTTCACCTCTATAGCTTATTCTGATAATTTTTAACTTGAAAAAAAACAAAAAAGAAGGAACACAAATGGAAAATCAAAAAGCAAAACTTCAAAACTGAAAAGAACAGGAAGCAAAATATATGGAAAAAAAGGAACGTCAAAAAGGGGGAAAACTGTGAAAAAAAGGACGTGTCCATTTGCATTTTTGTTGCCTTTTTTTTGCTTTTATTTTGCTTTTTTGGGCTTTTTGCCTGGAAAAAAGCAAAAAAAAAGCAAGCAAAAAGCAAACAAAAAGCAACAACACGCAAATCGAAAAAGCAAAAAAAGCAAAACAAATGGACGATTCCATTTTTTCCCATTTTTCCCCTTTTTGTCTTTCCTTTTTTTCCCTTTTTTTTTTCCTTTTATTTTGCTTTTGTTTTTTGGATTTTGCTGATTTGCTTTTTGTTTTTTCCTTTTTTTTTTGTTTTTTTTTCGCGCTTTTTTGCAAGTTTTAAGAAAGTTAGAATAAGCTATGGTCTGGCTGACATAAAATTAATTGTTAATGGAATATAAATGGTATATTGATGGTCAATGGAATATTAATGGAATATTAATTGATATTAATTGTATATTGATGGTTAATGGAATATTAATGGTATACTCTTTTAATGGTTAACGGAATATTCACGGTATAGGAATGGTTAACGGAATATTCATGGTATACCAATGTTTAGTGGAATATTGATGGTATACTAATGGTTCGTGGAACATTAATGGTATAATGGTTAATGAAATTTTATGGTATATTAATGGTTAGTGGAAAATGAATGGTATACGAATGGTTAATGGAAAAAATATGGTATATTAATGGTTAGTGGAATATTAATGGTATACTAATGGTTCGTGGAATATTAATGCCATAGTAATGGTTAATGGAAAATAATTCGTATACTAATTTAATGGTTAATAGAGCATTGATGGCATACGAATGGTTAATGAACAAATATGTTTTTTTAATGGTTAATGGAATATTAATGGTATATTAATGGTTAATGGAATATTAACGATATATTCATGCTTAATGGAATATTAAATGGTATACTAATGGTTAGTGGAATATTAATGGTATACTAATGGTTAGTGGAATATTAATGGTATACTAACTAGTGGCTCATGGAATGCTAATTTAATGGTGTACTAATGATTAATGGAGAATTACTGGTATACTCATGGCTAATGGAATGTTAATGGCATACTAATGGCTAATGGAATATTAATGGTATATGAATGGGATAGTAATGGGATATGATATAGTTAATGACTAACGGTGGTATAGTCATGCGATTTAGTGAATAATGTTGGTAAAACAATGCCATAAACCACCCATGACTGGGAATGGTAATGATAACACCTCTAAAAATGGTGATGACTGGGGGATGGTTTATGGCATTGTTTTACCCACATTATACTAACTGATCTTATTATGTATGATCATTGGGATATGAATTAACCAAGTTGATACGACAAAGGATGGAAACATGGGATATTAACTGATATTATTGGGATATGTTTTATTTTTTATAAAATACCAACGTAATTTGAAATGGCACAAGGTGGGGCACCTGTTGATGATTCTGAAGTTGGTAAACATAAGTAGGGTTGCCTGTGGTTTATGGTAGACATATCTGATATCGATTGGGGATCCCAACTTGTAGGAAACGATGGAAATGGGAAAACCGGGGGTACATATATCGATATGAGATGAACCATAGCTAATGGATTTTTTCATATCCCAATTGGACATACTCCAGAAACATGGGTTTAATATGGGTTATATATGGTTGATATTCCGCAATATTGGTTGATTTATATGGGTAATGCCCCTTTAGGGGTATGTAAAAAATATCTATAATCTATTCCATAGGGATGTGAACATATGGCTTAATCAATGTAAGTAACAAGGCTTACCGTATATTTCATCCTAATTAAAAATCACCGTTGATTGATTGAACCTTCCAATTTCTGTATTCGTTGTCCTCCAGTTAGCCATGAAACAATTGGGAACGTGATGAAAAATTGCACATGATTACTTCGCATGAGAATATGTGTCCATATGGGCGTGCAGACAGGGTAGAAATTCAGCAAGATGACGACGTCTTCGCTTCATAGTGTTCAAGGTGCTGCCTAATAACCTAATATGATATATGGGTATGATAACCCTTAAAAATGGAAGATTGATAATTAAGAAGGGGGTATTTGCTACCAATCAGCACAACTTTAGCAAAACATGGTTTTGCCATCAAACGTGGGAAAAATGGGTATAACAAGCATCAACGTTTTTAACCATCTATAAACCATTAAACCCTAAACCACCTATATGGGTGTTATCCTTGGAAACTTGGAATTCTCAGGAAACCAACTGGATGGGTGGCGTAAACCATGGAAATATCCGATTTAAACAGGTAAAATCATTGAGAAAACAGGGATTTACCTATCAACCAATGTGGTACCTATCAACCAATTGGGATTCAACAATCAAAATATTGGGAAATTTTGCGTGAGTAGTTGACTATTTTATTTTTCGGGATAACTGGGGATGTATATATTACATACATATATATATATATACATCGTCTTCAAACAGTAGGGTATGAATGGGAGACTTCTTAAGTAGCAAAGGGGTGTGAAAGAAACCACAACGGCGATATTTCGATTCAACCGGCTCAATAAAGATTGCTATGGGCTGTTGAAGCGGCCAAAATGCATCATGAGGGGGTACCCTCTGGTAGACTAACATAGCTATGGAACATCACCATTTTTTTCTTAATAGATAGATCAACAATAAGTGGCGATTTTCAATAACCATGTTAGTTTACATGATGGTATGATTCGATGGGAAAAACGCATAATAACCTTTTCCCAAAGTGACCCTCCAAAAAGCGTTGGGTTTGCATCTTTTGGGTTTGTGTCCCCATGATGATGGGAGGGGCTGGTGGTTGGCAAAAAAATTGCGTGAAACTAAGGGGAAAAAAACATGTTTGACAATACGGGTTTAAAACGTTTTAGCCATGGGACAATGGGGGCTTCAGTCAAAAAATCTGGGCAAAGCTTGACAACTGGGATCATCGTTAAACTGGGCGGATTTCAACGATGAGAACTTGGGATCCTTTCCCCAAATGGCCAGCTACAGAGGCTGTTTTCTCATTGAACAATTCGTAATTGGGCTGTGCATCATTGGGCTGTTGTGTGGCAGGAAAAGGTTTTTCAACCACATCATTTTTTTCTGGAAAATATGAGCACAGATGAGAACGATGAGAAATCAGAGAATTTCAGAAATAAAATCTAGCATCCCTTGTGGAAATTGAAGCAATGGGATAGATTGGGCACGTGAAAATGGTATAGAGATTTTAGAAAACACAAATTCAGATTTCACCCTTTTTTTGTCACCTGATTTCATTTGCTGTTCCTGATTGGGTGCATTCAATGGTGCGGAACTCGTATTAAGCATCCAACGTTTAAAGAAAAACCTGGAAGGGAAGGGCTGCAGTCGATAGAGGGGCGACTCATGATGGGGTGCTCCCCCCCCAGTTCCACCACGTTTTTGTACCCGGAAATCAAACATGGCAATGGAAAATCAGGCATATTATGTGTGTATATATATATATATTAAAAAAATGTATATATGTATATATATGCATATATGTATATATGTAGGGATATATATATATGTACTATACCATTTATAGATCATTTTCCCACTAAACACTTCCCAAACAGGTGATTTCGTAGCAGCCAAGGACGAAAACCTTCAGCCGCATGAGTTCGCGTGGTTCACGCGGGGCACGAAGCATGCTGAGCCGCGACTTTTCGGGGTTCGATTTGCTCCACAACTTGGCCAACACCAACATCCGAGGTGGGATAGATGGGATAGCCTCTGGGAAGTCAACTATTTCAGACTATTTCTATGGATTTTCAATGGCTACTAATATATTAAATTACCAGAGGGTATGGTTTTGCGGTTGGCGGGGATATGGGCGTTTCCATAGGGAGTACCCCGATATTATCGCTTTTTAGGGTTTATTTATTTCATGGAAAATCACCAAAAGTCGATGGAGGGCATCTCTATTTATTATTTTTGGACACCTCCATATGGAGACGGTTAGGGGGTTGGGGCATCTTGGAAGTGGCGGAAGTGGCAATGCAGCTGCGAAAACGCTGTCGGTGTTGTCCATAAGATCGAAGGATCATTCTCTTGTTAATCACAGTGGAACGACCTGGTCTGATTTGCGTTGTTTTTAGTGTTCCGCTTTGGTTTCATCATGTTTCATAGTTTCGATGTTTGAAAATTTCTTACTATTTACCATCGCTTTGGAAAGTCATTTTTTTTACATGGGCGCATATATAAATGGATAATGGACTGGTTGGTGGTTTCAAACATTTTTTATTTTCCATAATATATGGGTTGTCATCCTTCCCATTGACTTTCATATTTTTCAAGATGGTTATTGCACCACCAACCAGGAAATGGATCATGGACCATTTTCCGCCGCAGGTTAGTTTTCCAATCTTCAACTTACAGAAATCCCCCAGATGCTGAAGGGTCTGAAAGGTACCCATGGGTAGCGATTCCATCGGTTAATCATCACTATGAAAGTGGCACTTTGGGGGAAAAAAACATTCTCAGACACCAAAAAGTCCTATTGTTTGTGATTTATATCCCATTATATACCATGAAATTCCATATTAATGAGCTGGTGTATCCCATTATTGGTTCCTATGGTATATCACCCATTTTCAGACACCGCCATATCTCAAATAATCTCAAATCCATATGATACGTAGATAATCTAACATGTATTACACATGAATCAAACATTAATCGTCCAGTAGAGAATCATACATTAGATTTTCATTTGTCACACACACACATATATCATAGAACTGGATGATGGGAAAGTTTACAGGAACCCCCCTATATTTGATGGTAAAACCAGTAAAACCATGGTTTCCGGTTCAGATTTTCCCTTAAGCCAATCCATTGAATATATATATATATATCTGGTTGGTGGTTTGGAGCATTTTATATTTTCCATATATTGGGAGTGTCATCATCCCATTTGACTTTTATATTTTTCAGAGGGGTAGGTATACCACTAACCAGTATATATATAATATTATACCCTCTGGTTATTTAACATAGCCCATTTATAGATGATTTTCCCAGCTAGAAACCTCCATTTATGGTTGGGATTTTCCATGGCAATGTTAGTCATAACCAGATGGTATATCATATGTTTCAAACGCTTTGGCCGAAAAGGGATCTATGCAGGTGACTCATCTTGGCAGCTGGAACAGAGTGGCTTTGATGCCTCCACGTGTCATGGCGTCAAAGGATGGTTGGTTCCTGGGTCAATGGGAATTTCAGGAACCGATGCCGACTGGAGGTACCTACTAGGTTCCTACTATAGAAAAAAGGCCTATAATATAAGGCCTATGTAAGGGAATATCCCCAGAAAATATGGGAATATGGGGATCCAAGAAATGGAAATAGTAAGGGAATGAATGAAAATGGGGAATATGGGGATCCCAAAATGGACCAAGAAAATATGGGAATATAGAAGAAATGGGAATATTCATGTGGCTTGAAATATGGTACAGTACCTCCATTTTAGGATCCTGAAATTCCCATTGATTTTATTTGAAGGTAATGGGGATGATCCTGGGCTTATTTTTGTTTGAAGATACCATCTGGTTATGACTAACAGTTCGCCATGGAAAGATCCACCATGCATTTTTAAGTTCGGTAAACCCAGGTAGTTACCATCTATTTCGATTAGGGCCATCGAAAAACCATGACGAACTGTGAATGTAATGTCATAACCAGAGGGTATATCCCACATGATCAACGGGATGGTAAATCCCAAGGGATGATCCAAAATTAGGGGTTGTATTTCATACCATGATGCCATCATGGGATGATTTACCAGCAAAAAAATGGGATGATTAGGCCCATGCCATCTTTCCCTGAAAATTTCAGGGTGATGAAGTATCACAAAAAATAGGCGACCATGTCCTACCGCGAGATTGCACAGGTCGGTTCATGACACATGTTCGCAGATGTTCGTAGGTTTTCCGCACTCATTCTGGTTAATCAATAGTGTTTACCGGATGTCGGCAATCTATTGTGCCAAGCAAATCCCTTGAATTTTGAAACAAGGAACTCATTTGGGTGAGAAATGTGAGAAATCAACCACTTGATCCACGATGTTTGGATGTTCATTCAGTGTTTGACAACCTTGGCTAGGAAGCCTCCTGACTGGCGGTGTCTCATGTACCGTACTTCTGCAACAAATCCAGGGCGTTAATACCAGTTGCACATTGGGCTGTGGGATGTTGGTCATTGTTCATGTGGTCCTCACTGAAGGGCGGGTTAGGAACCTACCAGGCTTATTGGACGCCCCAGCCTTTAACATAAACACAGAAACCCAACTCATAAGTTTGGTAAATGATTGTTCTAATTGGGACACATTCGATTCGAATTGACATGCACAAACCCGTGGTCATTTGGTTGCTTACATACAGTTATAATTATTCCCAATGTATCGCAGTTGTATCCCAACATATCCCAACTACACCCCCTACACCCTTTAAATGCTTGGTTTCATCACATATTTATCCCATTACATTATATTCCCATAAAATGTGTACCTGAATGGAATTCCATTGTTCATTGGCTAAATTCCCATGATGGTGCACCCACTTGAACGAATTGCTTACCTCAGCATTTTCCCTGGTTGGATCCACATTCATTAAACCACATTTTTTTGAGACATCACCTTTTGATGCTTCGAAGACTTGGGAACAGCCATGAAACTGCCCGTTTTTGCTGGTGAAATCCGGGTTTTCCTCATTTTTTATGGCTGAAACGGCCAGCCGCGGCCAGCCTTGGAGCGTTTTTCAGGCTTCGGCAAAGCCGCTCGCGTGGTGGGCTGAGCTCGGCGGCCTCCTTGCGGAGCGGCATCTCGGGGGCCTCGGGAAGGGTCCCTTGGCAACGTTCCATCTGGTTAGCCTCTGGTTATTGATGGTTAATGTCAACCCTGGATTAATAAACCCCAAACGGCTGTTTAATTGGGAGTGTACCATTTAAGTATCAGATTATGACTATTGGAGGAGTACCCCCCCTAATTAATAAACAATGGTTTATTAATCCGGGGTTGACATTAATGATGATGATTAATGATTAGTGTTGATTAATGATGATGAATAATGATGATTATGATGGTTAATGATGATTAATGATGATTAACGATGATTAATGATGATTTAATGATTAGTGTTATTTATGATGAATGATGATTATTAATGATTAGTGTTGATTAATGATGATTAATGGTGGTTTAATGATTAGTGTTATTTATGGTTAATGATGATGATTAATAATTAGATATAATTAGTGTTGATTAATGATGATTAATGCTGATTAATGATGATTTAATGACTAGTGTTATTTATGGTTAATGATGATGATTAATAATTAGTGTTGATTAATGGTGATTAATTGTGGTTTAATGATTAGTGTTATTTATGGTTAATGATGATGATTAATAATTAGTGTTGATTAATGATGATTAATGCTGATTAATGATGATTTAATGACTAGTGTTATTTATGGTTACTGATGATGATTAATAATTAGTGTTGATCAATGATGATTAATTATGATTAATGATGATGATTAATGATGATGATTAATGATGATTAATGATGATTTAATGATTAGTGTTATTTATGGCTAATGATGATGATTAACTGGTTGGTGGTTTGGAACATGGCTTTTTTGACTTTCCATCTATTGGGAATTTCATGACCCCAACTGACTTTCATATTTTTCAGAGGGGTAGGTCAACCACCAACCAGATAATGATGATTGATGATGATTAATGATGATTAATGATTAACTAATGATGATTAATGATGATTTAATGATTAGTGTTATTTATGGCTAATGATGATGATTAACTGGTTGGTGGTTTGGAACATGGCTTTTATGACTTTCCATCTATTGGGAATTTCATGATCCCAACTGACTTTCGTATTTTTCAGAGGGGTAGGCCAACCACCAACCAGATAATGATGATTGATGATGATTGATGATGATTAATGATTAGTGTTGATTAATGATGATTAATGATGATTTAATGATTAGTGTTATTTATGGCTAATGATGATGATTAACTGGTTGGTGGTTTGGAACATGGCTTTTATGACTTTCCATCTATTGGGAATTTCATGATCCCAACTGACTTTCGTATTTTTCAGAGGGGTAGGCCAACCACCAACCAGATAATGATGATTGATGCTGATTAATGAATAGTGTTGATTAATGATGATTTCATGTAATGAGATATTAAACATAGCCATTGAACATGGCCATAGACCATAGAAATAGTTTATTTACCCATTAAAGATGGTGATGTTTTTCCATAGTTTGTTGTATGTTTACCAGAGGGTATTATTTATGATTACTGATGACTCTTGGAAATGTGAACAATTATTGGTTCTCGTTGATGATCTGTTAGACTCAATTAGATGATTATTCGATTATGATGATGACAGTTACATGATGATGGGATTAAGGTGGGTCATTATTCGAGTGAGGTCGCAGTGAGGTCATAAAAATTCATCCAGATGTGATATAGTGTTAGTAAAGCAATAGTAAACCATCCCCTGTTCCATAAGTTGGTGGTATAAGCCATGAAAATATTGGTGGTTTACTATTGCTTTAACCACATTATAACCAATGGTTTAGTAAATGGCGAAATGGAATTGTAATTGAATGGGTTCTTGGATCAATGGGGGGTACATGTCCGTTGATTATGATGATTAGATGATGGTTAGTAGGGATAATTAGATTATTATTGAGAGTTTACTCAGCGTTAGATGATTCTTGACAGTTATTGATGGATTCAGGTGAGTAGTGAATGATTCTAATTTACTTGATGGGAGAGAAAAATGAGAATCAACAATGGGATATAATGGAATTATACCGCGGTTTTAATGGGGATAGAATGGGCCTATTGATTGGACTATGATGATTAGATGATGATTAGGATTGGGGTAACTATCGCACGATTGAAAGTGATCAGCTCTATGGCTTATTGAAAATCTTACATTTGGTTCGATGATTTCCCAGCGAACCTCCACAGGATGGGGCCCAGCTCCAAGTTGGTTTATAAACCATGAAATAACCCCCATGAATACTATAGTTATATCTGCCAGAAACCATATAGAATTCAGCCACTTAAATTTGAGGCAACTGAACGCGAGCTCGAACGGGGACCCCCATCCTGCATGTATAGGTGATATTTGGACTGATTATGACGATTAGGATTGGGGTAACCTCTACGAATCACAATTAGTGGTTAATGGAATGGTTAAATGGAAGTGTCATGGGGATATGATGGTTTTTTTCCCCAGTTTTTTTGTTTTTTCTGGGATCATCATTAGATCTACCATGAAATATCGCAGTAATATCCCAAGAATTTCAGTTATCCAATGATGTACCAGGTACCAGTTTCCCAGCATTTTCGTTGTTTTTTTCGGTCATTTCAGCACGGCCTAGCCACGCTCCACCCGCTGTGGAAACCAAGGGGCAAGACGACGACGCCCTGTCGCCATTGCACCGCCGACCGCCTGATCCGTCGCTGGGCGTGAGAGAGGTATATGGATGGTATAGATATACAGCAAACCCAAGTCATAGATAGACAAGTTACCCTCTGGAAATATGACATAACTATGGAAAATCACCCTATTTTCTAGCGTAGGTAAATCAACGAGCTAAATGGCAATTTTCAATAGCAAACTGTTAGTTTACCAGAGGGTAGAAACCTGGAAATATGAGGTAAACCTCATGACATCTAATTTATAACATCCTGGTTTCACAGTTTTCCGCGTTTTTTTCGGGGCTAGTGATATGGGCTTTTAACGATGAACACATGGGAATTTCATGTACCCTCCAGCAGACACGTTTACATAGCTATGGAAATTCAGTGGTTTCCGTTGGACATGATCTGCAAATTGTAGATCTTGCATATCTATGGTAGCTTGCTGGAGTCGCTGGAGGGTAATCTAACGACGAACAGAGGAAAATTGTAATTGAAAACTAGACCAAAATATGAGGATATGATACTGGTTGGTGGTCTGGAACATTGCTTTTATTTTTTCCATATATTGGGAATGTCATCATTCCAACTGACGAACTCATATTTTTCAGAGGGGTAGGTCAACCACCAACCAGAAATGTTCTGTATAAATATCGAGATCTGGTGGTGGGGGGAGCCATGGAGTTACGACTCGAGTTTCCCAAGCACAGTTTCCCAAGTGGTTTTGGGCATTGGGTACCGATTTTTTTTCAATTTCTCAGGTATGACATGGGCATGGTTCAAAGTCGACATTCCGCAAGGTATCCACAGATTCCGGATGATTTTGGTCACTAGGTCATAAAGGTACCCTCTGGTAAACATACAAAAAATTATGGAAAGATCCACCATTTTTAATGGGAAAACTCACTATGTCGACTGGGCCATTTTCAACAGCTATGTTAAATTACCAGAGGGTATGTATTGAAACTCTGACATTGGAGCTGTAATGACCTCTTGTCCTAGTAGAGAACCCGGTACTTTTTCTAAATATCCATTTCCCGTGCTTCAATCTTCATCAACGCATCATTTTGTACGAAAAAAGGCTACATGAATCATGCACCATCCATCGGTGAACCATTTTTTTTTCATACCCTGACCTGGTTTCGCTGAAGATGTTGTTTCCATTTGTCAATGCACCATGTCGCGGAATCTTCTGCTGAAGAAAACCGTGGGACTATCATCGCCACCTTGGGGCATGCACACGAAACAAAACACTTACAAAAAATAGAGGATACACATGGATATACCATTCATTGGTTAAGCAATGTTAATCATTGGATTGGTTTACGGGAAAATTTACGGGAAATCCCCATATGTCAAATATTTCATGGTAAAAAAGCATGGTAAAACCGGTGAAGATGTTCCCAGGAAACCAACCAAAAAACCGATCTCCTAGGCCGCGAAGCTCGGGCATCAGCCCCTTGGAGATGTGGTGTCATTGGTTTAAGGGACTTCTTTTAACAGGAAAGCTGTACATACCCTCTGGTAAACATACAAAAAGCTATTGAAAATGGCCATTTATAGTGAGTTTTCCCATTAAAAATGGTGATTTTCCATAGTTATGTTAGTTTACCAGAGGGTAGATGAATGTAAACTATATAAATGAGATGAAATGATGGTTAATTATTAAGAAATCATAATGCATGTCAAAATGGTTCTCGTTTTTTTCCCCGGAAAACCAATCCATTGATTGTGGGGGAGAAGGTGAGCTGGGCTGCTGGTTGATGTAGAATGATGTCGATCGGATCACAACTTAAAGAAAATTATGAGACGTGTTATTCATAGGTTAGATCAAGACGAACTGGTGTTTTCAAACTCTTCGATATGATTCGTGACATTTGATTTTCATCCCAGTTGACGTTTAGATATTTTTCAGATGGGTTGAAACATATCCCAAGAAGTTAACATGGCATTTACATGATTTAAATGGTACATGACATGGTATATGATTGGATAGTGTATATCTGGTTGGTGGTTTCAAACATTTGGATTATTTTCCATTTCATATATGGGATGTCATCCTTCCCATTCACGAACTCCATCATTTTTCAAGATGGTAGGTATACCACCAACCAGATATAAATTTAGGTACAATATCCATTATCTATGGTTAGTATAATATCCCACTATAATAATATAATATAATATAATATAATATAACATAATATAATATAATATATACCATTATATATATACACCATGACATGGTATATAAATATTGTTCAAGATGGTTATTACACCACCAACCAGTGATCTATATCCTCTAAATCACCATTTTTAATGGGAACCCACCAGCCAGATATAAATTTAGGTACTGACAGCCCTAAACCCTTGAGATGTTGCTGGATCCCCCATGATTCACCCAGGGCAGGTTACCTGCAGCAGAACCTGCCGGGATGGTTACCATTCTGTAAACTGACGACGTGGGAAATCATATATATATATATATACAATAGGTAATCATCTATAAGCGGGCAATTTTCCGCATCTATGTTAGTTTACTCTTGTCATATATATATATATATATATTATAATTATATTTATAAAATGTGAGGCCCCCCCAGTGATGTATGTTGGATTATAAGCCCCAGAAAAACTAGTTCGTTATAAGTACCATAAACCATAGTTATTGGAATTATAAACCAACTTAGCTAATTTGGGGGCCTCACATTGTATATAATAGGTAATCATCTATAAGTGGGCAATTTTCTGCATCTATGTTAGTTTGCTCTTATCATATATAGATATATATATAATTTGAGGCCCCCCAGTGATGTTACTTGGTTTATAAGCCCCAGAAAAACTAGTTCGTTATAAGTACCATAAACCATAGTTATTGGAATTATAAACCAACTTAGCTAATTTGGGGGCCTCACATTGTATATAATAGGTAATCATCTATAGGTGGTCAATTTTCCGCATCTATGTTAGTTTACTCTTATCATATATATATAATTTGAGGCCCCCCAGTGATGTTAGTTGGTTTATAAGCCCCAGTAACTACTTCGTTATAAGTACCATAAACCATAGTTATTGGAATTATAAACCAACTCAGCTAATTTGGGGGCCTCACATTGTATATAATAGGTAATCATCTATAAGTGGGCAATTTTCCGCATCTATGTTAGTTTACCCGGGCGTATCCAACTTACATACTGAGAACATAAGTGGTTTCTTGGAGGGCTGAAACTGCCCGCTTCGGGATTTGGGGTTCCCGGGTTCCCCATTCCTCAGTATATGGGGTTTTTAACCCTACATTTCGGTAGATCATTTAAAAAAAACGATAAACCAATTTGGTTTGATGAAATCCCATTTTTTTAGCCAGTTTTTAGATATAGATTATATCAAGAACCAATGGAACTATAGCCAATTCTTTGGTGAAAAAATCTGAAGTGATGGGAGCAGATCCCATCGGCACCTAGGCACCGCAAACCATGACCCAGACGACGAAGGTCCAAGACCCTCTGCGTTGCAACGGCGCGTATCCTTGGGGGACATGGAAAGCGAGTGCCTTGGTTGCCATCTGGCCCTGGTTGATACCATTGTTGATTGGCTATAGGATGTTATAGGGGATTGTACTCCCTGGTTTAGTGATGTTTAGTGGGGATTCTTAGGACCCATAATAGGGATATTTATTCACCAACCACTTAGAATGGATTAATGATGATCATACAATGATGATCAATGATGGTAAATGAGTGTTAATAGTGGCTGAGCAATGATTGATAGTGCTATCGAGAGCGGAGTGCTCCCGGATTTACCCATTAAAAATAGTGATTTTCCATACCTATGTTAGTTTACCAGAGGGTAATTAGCATGGTTGAGCACATGGGGTTATACTATCCAAGATCAGTTGGATATTATACCATATTAGTTTGTCACAATCAGTTCTAGTATTCTAGAAAAAATAACGACGAACAGGATGGACGGGTCCCATTTATCACTAGAATTTTACTTTTCTATCCTTTTGGGGATTGCTATGAGTGAAATCCCATTAGCCAACCAGTGCTTGAAGGCAAGACAGTGGTTTTGAACACTGCTCCCACCGCATGGGGTGGTGGTTGTCCGAACATGGAGTTCTCTTATTTTCCCCTGAAAATCCATAGGTTTTATTTGGAGGCTTCCAAAGTCATGGGGGTACCCCTTTTCCATCATCCATTTATAGATGGGATTTTCCATGAACTAAACCATCCAGCTATGGGGATACCCCCATTTATGGACCCCCCCATGGTGGGTTTTATGGGTAACCATCGGAATCCATGGGATTTCTGGTCTTCGCCGAGGTCGCAGAACCCCAAAAACTTGCGCCGGCGCGTGTCCTTCGACGAAGTCCTGGTGATGCAACACATGCTTCCGCAGGTACCGAACCAAGTTCCTAAGGACTGGCCTGGAAAGTTTCGGGTGAAGATGGGTGAAGGGATTTAATGTTTTTTTGGGATTTAGTATGTTTTTTTCAGAGGGTTTCAATGGGTGATGGATTTTGATGATGCTTAATTTAGTATTTGTTTCATGGGTGCTTTCCATGCTTTTGATGATTCGCCACGATGTCACCATCAACGAGGTGCTAATTTTTGTTTCTACACATATATGTGGTATATATATATATTGTGTATATATATATACATTATATAATATATAATGTATATATATATATATGACAGCTCAAACATTGCATTTCTTTTGCTTAACTTGAACATCAGCTATAGACTATAACCATATATTCCAAAGCTAGTTTCCAACATTTGATACGAACTTTTTCGCAGGAAAGAAATGAAGAGGACTCTGAGCCTTGGCTTTTACCAGAGATATCTTGGATCGGATGGCATCGGATGGTGAAATTCAGATAAGACTAGAGAAGTGTTGTGTTTTTTCGGATGTGGGCAGCGGCTGCTAAACCCCGGTTGGTTGATGATTAGTCATGGGATTTTAACAACGGGCAATCTTAGTCTTGGGGACTGTCACTATCATCTCCATCTTCGCCATATTGTGGGAATCCGATGGAATCCGGCACCAACCCGGGCTTTCTTTCTGAAACGACGAAAAGAGGCTTTTTTTTCGAGTAGCGTAGGGAGCACTGCTCATGTGTTGATTGGGGCGATCCTGAATGGATTCGTAGGATCAATGAGAGTCCTCAAAACGTGTCGGGGTGCGATGCGTCGGACAGAAAATCGAGGCTCCATGTGAAAAAACATCTTCAACTCCAGGGGTGGTTACATTTTGGACATCTAAACTGAACAGGGGAAATCCACCACATTGGGTTGAATCATATCATTTGTATTCAATTTCCTATCATTTGTCGGTGATTTTCTTTTCAGGAAAATGGTCAGAATTTCCCCTTCCTGATTGCTTGCTGGACCAACAGTTCAACCTACCAGTGGTCTTGGGCATGCTGAATTCAGAATTCTTCGTCACTGAATGGTGAGGGATATGACTATAGACTATAGCTGAATACCCTTGCTATTTGTTAGCAATCAAATCAAAGAGGTCTCCAGAATTATTTTCCCTTGAACCAATTCTGGAACGGATCCAAACTTCTCTCAACAAAGCTTGCAAAACATCATCATCAACCTCTCCTCAGTGTAGCAACATGACTAAAAAAAAGAACCTCCAACTGCCAAGGATTGAAGACTGGGCCGGCCAGACTTCGGCTGACCGAAAGGTGGCGTCATTGTGACATTTTCGGAGTAAAGCTTGGTGATTGGGAGGCGAACTGCTGTTTTTCTCTGGCCGTGCATGAGGGAACAACGTTGACACCATGCAGAGCCCGGCTATATCCTTTCTTTTTGAAAGGTAACCATCAGAGGGGTTTAACATGGTTTAACTACAAAGAACAGGTTTGATGACCCTCTTCAGACTTCTTAAACAGGTGTTAACCAAAAAGTGTGATGATCCTCCAAGTAGCAGGTCAAAGCCTCATTTTCTTTGCAATGCCTGTTGCATTCACCTACGACCTCCTCAAAAACATAGGCTCTGGATGAATTGTAACAACCTCACCGTGACATCAATGGCAACATCGGTCAGCTGCAAACCCGATGCTGAACGGCAAACAGCCGCAGTGAACCACGACTCGGATCATGGAAGACGCGATGTGCTGATGGCCCAAGGAGGTGATGTTGGCTAATTATGTCGGAAATCTACCCCAGAAAGTTCAGGTATCCTCAAACATTGGGATGAAAAATATCTGAAGAATGGGGTAGCAATTTATGACAATTTTCTTGGGGATGATAAACCATTTGGGGGTGCCCGATTTTCGAAGCCAAAGCATGATATTTTTCGTTTCAGGCTTGGCTACAATCCCCATGCCTCCGGAGTGGGGGAAACATTAGATCCCTTTTCGGGGGGAGTGCCATTGGGCAATTACACTTTCGTGATTTTGGATGGGAAAATATGTCCCATTGCGCCTAAAAATAGCAATCTACCATAATCTACCTAATTTTCCTCGTTCTGTGCTTGAGATGAGCCATGACTAGAAAAATTAGCCTCAACATCATGATTGAGTGAACCTTGATGCCTGGTTGGCTAATTATGGTTTGTCCCCTCTCTATATTAGTGTGTATAGTATATATGTATGTGTATTATATATATATACTCTTTATATATACACACACATATATATATATATATATGTGTGTGTGTGTTTGCGTGTGTGGTATATCCTTATGTGCATATAAGACGGCATGAAATGTTTACTTATATATATATGTATGATCCGAATCATGAATTAGGTCTGGTTGTAAGAAGGTCTGTTCTTAGGGTTTTTCAGGAAGCCTTCCAATACTCAAGCATGGTGGAACATTGGATTTTTTTGCTCTCATATACACATTGACAATGGTGTTTTTTTCTTGCTGGGTTAGAGTGCAGGAATTGGCTTTCCTATGGTTTCCTATTATGGACACGGTAATCCTTGGTTTCATCCTTTAGTGGGAATAGACTGTGCAGCTATTTTTTGTGTGTTCTCTCAGTTTAGCCACGTTTCCAGGTGTCACCTGAATGATGGTTAGTACGCGGAATAATCCCAACTTCAGCTTATCTCGTTTGGTGAACTGCAACAATGATTGAGGCAGAATCTCCATTTACTGTAAGTTGGTGATACCCCCAACAACAACAAAAACAACACGCAAAACATTTTATCACCATTATAGGTCAAGTAAGATTATTAGCCATAATCTTAGATTATGTCCTTTTACTGTAAATTTGCCACGTTTTGGACCAGTTACCAACCACTACCACAGTTGATCCACGATCCAACCCAGTTCCGGTGCTTCAACGAGTGTGAGAACAGCTCCGCTCTTGTCACCCAAGTGCCAGCGGCAAAAAATGGGGAGCTGGCACGGTATGACCAGACTTAGACACCGGGGACATAACCTGGCATAAGGATCAATAATCTATTACAGATCCAACATGATCCAATAGTTCTACACTTTCAAATCGCCTAAAATCCCGCATTTGGTTATCCCCAATATCTTTCCATTTTTTCCAATGGAAAATCCACCGTCACCATTTGCGTATCAAAATGCATCAAAACCATTTGCCTTGGATGAGATCGGTGGTTCAATTTTTTCAGCTTAAGGACTGCAACAAACATAGGGAATCAAGCAGCAGGAATGATAATATTGATGTGGATATATGATGGTGTATGATATGATGGATAATTCTATATGATGGTATATGTGATATAATTTAATGTCACATATGTTTATATGGCGTATAATACGATGGGAATGTCGTAACCAAGCGCAGGGAAAACTTGCGTGTTTCCGTCTCTGCCCAGAATGATCCCCATTGATTCGCGAAAAAAAAGAGTTGTGACGATATCAGATGGTTGCTGGATGTTACTGCTTCACATTATGAGGCTCATGTTTTCAACTGTAGCCTATTCAGTACATGTTCGATATATCTTTCAACTGGTCCCACGGATCCCGGCTTCATCATCCCAGCTCCTGCCGTGGCGATTTCAATGCGACGCAACGGTTTAACCGGACATTCGCCCCAGCCGTGGCGATTTCAATGGACACTGGTTGGTGGTTTGGAAATATGTGTTATTTTCCATAATATATGGGATAATCCTTCCCATTGACTTTCATATTTTTCAAGATGGTTAAAACCACCAACCAGGACAAAATAACCTCTTGAAGAGAGGGAAAAACCTTCGGATTTGCCATCCACCTTCGGACTTGGGAGATACTGAAGAAATGTTGAAATATCACGACTTGGGGTATCATCCCAGCCATGAAACTATTGTACAGTTTCGCTGGATTGGGGGCATCCCACCGAAGTTCAATGCCCCAAGGACCATCATCATTTTTCCTTATGGGCTGTATGTGTGTGCAGCCCTGAACGAAGTAGGGGTGTTTTGTTCTTGGATACCTTCCAGTAAATATACAAAAACCTTTGGAAAACCACCAAGTGTAGATTGCTTTGGAAACCAAAATAAACCAACGGGGAGTCCATAGTGGTGTAAACATGTAAACATTTGCTGGGAGGGCCTCCGTTTTTTTAAAGTAATGTTTTTGTTGAAATTTCGAAAGTATGGCAAGTCCAGCATCGAATCGACTGCCGTTCGACACGTTCGACTCATGGCAGGCTTTTTGCCCATCAAAAGTGAGCGCCGCAGAAAGCTGGCTGATGAGCGAATAGCAGTTATTTTGGTAAACCTGGTAGCTGAACAGGCTTTTCAATCATGGAGAAAGTGTAGAGTGTAGTGCTAATATTTTTTCCTGATCTAGATTGGCGGTCTTGAACCTCCGATTTTGCGCAGCTCCAGGGTTGTTCTTTGGCAATTTGAGATGGGCCATCATAAATTTTCGATCCAGGGATCTGTTTCCAAGGGTCTTAGGTTTTTCCTTGGAAAAACATATGTTTTGTTTAGATGAACAGCATAGTTGCAGGATACTCCCATTTGGGAATGTCAACCCCAGATTAATGAACATCATAAACCATGGTTTATTAATTACCCTCTGGTAAATTAACATAGACCCTGGCAGATAGGGGTTGGAAGATTAGTTTCCATTAAAACTAAGCTATTTTCAGGGTCTATGTTAATTTACCAGAGGGTAGGGGTACTCCCCAAAAGTGAGAATCCCAGAATCTGATACTTGCAATACAAGGTGATAAGTTCCAATCCCGTTGTCGGGACCAGATGATCCTCCATGTAGCCTTGTCTTTGGAAACTGGGAGGTGTATACCCCCAACATCACCGTATCAATATGTATCTATATACTTTCAAGGCACAGAGGTGATGAAAACCATGTTTTTTTTTGGTGTACTTACTAGGTGTAGCATTTCTTAAATTGGACAAGCCGGACAAGCCCAATATCATTAAGCATAGCTTTGGAATTTGGTGAAACCACTACGCCTTTTTTTGAGGATCCCGGAGACAGGTGCTTGGAGTTGGAGATGTGTGCCAGAGAGTAATTGCTCAATAAACCATCTACTACTACACACACATATATTATATATCTATATATCATGTTCAGATGCAAGGTTTCTAAGGTACTTATAATTTGTCACCATGTTTCTGAGCTATTTATGGGCTGGGATAGACATTCCAAGAGGCAGGTTTTCCAGTGGCACCTGGTGGTTCTTACCATACTTGGTGAGTGGAGGAACATCCCATGGATCATAATTTTTTTTTGCCAAAAAGCAGTTTGGAATGGAAAAGTTGCCCATTTATAATGAATTGCCCGTTAAAATGGTGATTTGCCATGATTTTCCACAGTTACGTTAGATCACCAGAGGAAAATCATCCTATAACTGGCCATTTAAGTTCGAACATCAACGAGCTATAAACAGCTGATTTTCCAGCAAGATATGTTTGAACCAGAAGGTAGACAATGGTTCATAGCCCTGGCTAACACATCCCCAATTCCTGCTTACTGCTCTACTAACTGTTACTAACTATGATGAATTTCCAGGTTTAGCTGATCACCCCCTCATTTTTTTGCATGGACTTTCTACTAGCCTTTTGCTTACAGATGTCTGTCATCTAAGGTACTCTCGCCGAAGGTGCCAACTTTGAGACTGGGTATGTTTTCAGCTCCTGGCACTTGGGTGCGGAGCTGAAAATAGGATGTACTATGTCTATACCCCCAATTTATGGCCCTTTATTTAAGGGAACCTGATGCTAAGCCGGTGGATTTGGGAATGCAATCTTTCATGCGCGCTGATGACATACCCAACGGAACAAATCAAATCGATGAACATCTGCCGGGGAGAGCCCAGGGGCCCAGCTCGGGTCTGATGAAATGTCACATGGCACCCTGCATGTGTGTTACTTTACCGTTTTTTTTGATAAGTAATTCGAGTGTAGACGGAGGTGTTACCAACGCATCCAGTTGACCAAGTGTTTTTGGTGGATGTTGACGTGCTCCCCTTTGCAGCTGATGACAGAACCCAAAATTGCCACAAAAGTTGGAACCGTGGAAACGATCATCCAAACATCATTAATCATTCTGAAACCGTTTCTATTTCTAAATTCTATGTTTTGAAGTTCCAGTGCGCTATCTAGTTGTTTACTTGTATTTGTCCGCCTGTAACCCTGGCCTAGTAAACTGCCTCTGCCCACATAGCCTATAGCTATTCCACATGCTGGTGGTGGATTTCGCATGGTGAAGACAATACCTATCCTGAACCGTGTTGAATCATCGATTATTGTAGTAACTCCCAAACAGATAGAACAGTAAAAGCTTACTAATAGATAGTAATGAATTACTATCCTAGCTTTTGAAAGAGTGACTCTAGCATTTTTCATCCCACAAAGAAGGAAATCATCTGTTGCTTGGTGGTTTCAACATGTTTTTTTTCCATGTCCAATTCGATCAGGGATGACTTTTTTTGGGCCTTGGGATGAAACCACAGGCCGTAGCAAAGAGGTCATGGTAACTCCTCCTTGGTTTTGGACGGTTCTCCTGATTCCCTGTCGCCGGATGCGCCATGATGCGCCAGTGTCTCCGAAATGCTTTTGGTCCATGAACAATTGGGGCAACTGGCAATGGGGAGAAGACACTTGGTTTCGCCCATGCTGAACCAGGGCGGCGGAAATGAAGAGATTCCATACATTTCACCAAGGTTTCGCTTTGGGGCTGGTCTCAAAAATTGGAGGGAAGGGATAATTTTGGGATCTGTTGGAGAATTCCACTTGGGCATGTTCATTTGGTGGGAGGTGCTGAGTTTTTTCTCATTCGTCCATGGAGTTTTCGATTACCAGATTCAGCTATGATAGCAAAATCGGTGAGCGAATCTGCTTTCCTACTTGGGCATCCCAGTGGTTGCCCCATATGACACCCGTTAGCCATAAACAGGTGTCCAGGTCACCCAGGCCTGTCGAGGACATGTGGCTGGACCAATGTTTCTTGACGGTGGGTCACGCCAAACGCATCTATGCTTCTTGGTGGCAACTGAAGAGTTGAAATGGGCGCTTTGCTCAAGATTTTGATGGCAAGATTTGAATGCCAAATAGAATGGCAGAATAGAAGGTCAGAATAGATGCCAGCTACCAGATAGACTGTCAGAAAAGAATGTCACATAGAGCTAGGTAGAAAGCCAGAATAGGTGCCAGAAAGAATGTCAGAATTGATGCCAGATAGAATATCAGAAAGAATGCTGCTGCTAGGTAGAATGCCAAAGAAAAGGTCAGAATAGATGCCAGTAAGGATGGCAGAATAGGTGCCAGATAGAATGCCAGAATAGAATGTCAGATAGAATGCCATAATCAAATGTCAGAACACACACTTGCTCAGAAAAAAAAATATATGACAGATATATTTTCAGATGATGCCAGAAGCTATGACAAAATAATTTGTCACCGTGGAGATCACTCAAAGCAAAGTAATTCCTATTAAAGTCTCCGTTCACAAGGGATATTCCAGCCAGCCACGTTTGAGGATTTGAGGAGGCCCCAGATTGCCCTGTCTGAGGTACCGAAGATGCTGGCGGAAGATCACTGTACCCTGGCCGCATCCATGCAACCATCCCATGGTATATCTATCTTCCAACATTGTTACATGTAATTACGACATATTACGACTGGGTGGATGGGTTCAAACGTTCTTGTGTAATGGCATTACATACTGGCTATATAATGGGTATAATTATAATCAATGATGATCTGGTTCCTTGTTTTGGTTGCCCAACCATAGACATGGGATGATTGCCAATGACGAGCATATTTTTCAGGTTGGTTGAAACCACCAGATGCAAATGTATTGTCAGACGGTGACGCTTAGTTGGAAGCTGGTTGGTGGCCCTATCCGATTTTCATATCCTTTAATATCCTATAATTCCCATAAACCTCAACAGTGGTTATTGTAATATTCTATTTGCAACTTAGCTAACATAAACAAATATGAATCACCTAAAAATCAACGTTTTTGTAAGTTAAATCATTATCTGAGCCGTCAAGAATATTCCCACCATATCATGAAAATACTAGTTGTTTGATGTTCGTTGATAGATTTCCCTCCAATGGGTTAGCCAACCAACAAGGGTACAATAATTATAATGTAAGCTGCCTAATAGTAAATTCCCCCTAAATAAAATATTTTTTTAACAAATTTAGGGGGGGTCAGCATTCCAATAGTAAATTTTTGGAACCTTATAGCTGGGATCATGGAAGTGGGGGCAGAGGTGGTGGAGGCGAAGGAGGAGGACGAGGAGGAGGAGGAGAAGAAGGAGAAGAAGGAGAAGGAGGAGAAGAAGGAGAAGAAGGAGAAGAAGGAGAAGAAGGAGAAGGAGAAGGAGGACAACAAAATTGGAGTTGCGGGAAAAAGTTTCCACTATTGCCATGCCTGGTGCAGGTTTGTTATTGGTATTCTGGGGCTTGCAAAGGGGGTACCCTTTGTGGACCTGTTTTCTTGCTTTTTTTAATAAGGGTTTTATAAGGAAATCAGCTGTTTGGTAATTGGATCAGATTTCTGGAATCTAAGCTTTTGCTAATCAAAAGTGAAGGCTGCTTTGAAAAGGATTTGCTTTACTTGACTCTTTTGGCAATACTAAAAGTAAATGGAGCTAATTGACTTTTAGTATTGGAGAAAAAATTGGAGTTGGGAAAAACGATTTCCACTATTGCCATGTTGGGTCCACTATTGGCCATGCCCCCTGGACAAGGTCTGAACATGACTCTTTTGGCAATACTAAAAGTAAATGGAGCTAATTGACTTTTAGTATTGGAGAAAATTGGAGTTGCGGAAAAATGTTTCTACTATTGACAAGATATCACTATTGACTAGACAACATTACACCTGGTTGTATTTCCCATAATGTCCCCCAAACCATATTAATCCACCATGTTTGTTGACACTGTACCTCCCTTATAATTTAAAAGCAAGGGTATCAAACAACATGGTGTTGCTAAAATCTCCTAAATCGTTCCAAATATGTGTAAAAAACCTATTAAACCATATTAAACCATTGTTTTTGGGTGGTGTTTTGTTTTCGCGGGATGGGATTATATCACCATTAGTATTCAAATTCCATTCATATCCCATGATTTCCATATATTTCCCATTTATATTTCCCATATATATATATGTCCCATTATTTCCTATATATTTCCCATGTATTTCCCATATATTTCCAAGGAAATCCTATGAAATCCCATTGTTTCCATATGTTTTGCTTCGCGATGCCAGCCTTGAGGCAACAACTGGCCTGGATGGAGGTCCTGCGAGGCAGAGGATATCGTGGCCTTCCACCCCTTCAAAAATGTGCCGCGGCAGTCGCCACTGCTGTTTTCAGGGTGAAAACTGAGTTTTATACTGGATATATCTATGGATTTCTGAAGTTTATGGTATAGGGTTAATGGGATTTAATGGATAATGATACAACAAGCTAAGAATAGCTGAATCATATGAACATATTTAGGTGAAAACATGTGAAAACTAAGGTTTATAATGGGAAATATCCCAGCTAAATGGAGGTTTATAGCTGGGAAAATCATCGAACAAAATGGTTGGTTTCCCAGCAAGCCATGTTTGATTACCGGAAGGCATAGAAGGGTATCATCAGGGTATACCAGAGGATTTCGTGGAATGAACCACAATGAGAGGCCCCCCAGTCATGTTTGTTGGTTTATAAGCCCCAGTAACTATAGTTGTAAGTACCATAAACCATAGTTGTTGGAGTTATAAACCAACTTAGCTATCTTGGGGGCCTCACATTGCAGAGATGGAATTTGATGGGATAAATCACCAACAATATGATTTTTTGGTGCGTTCTTGAAAATAGGATATGCCCCCACCATTGCAATTTTACCGGCGGAAATGATGATAAACCATCAAATGATGAACCATCAAATTTTGAGGTATCCTAGTTTCAAACAAACCCACATATGTATACATATCTGCACATACGGGGTGATGGGCCGTGAGAAGCTGCTTTGTTACATGTTTCCATTGGATTCCAGTGGTACATCCACCAGAAACGGGAAATCTATAGGTACTATGTGTTGTTTTCTTGCCACCTGAAGCAAGTCCCAGACAGTAATACCCCAGTTCATAGGCTTTAGCTGGTGGGAATAAATGGTATGACAATCTCAGCTTTCAGTATGTTCATTGGATTGGCTTAAGGAAAATCTACAGGAAACCCTGGTTTTTATCATGAAATTCATCGGGTTTTCCTGCAGATTTTCCAACCAATCCAACGGGATGAGTCAGTCTCGTGGTAGACAGTCCTACCCTATGTATTGGGTTTGTCCGAAAAGTGGTTACCCCATGTTACTATTTTTTTTTGGGGTTATCACCATATTTCCAATAAGATTGTTTGATGGCATACCCCAAGCCTCAGACAAACCCATATACAAATGTATATATAGCAGCATCAAAAAGTGGTAAGTTACGGAATATGCAGACCTGACAAACCATTGCTACAAATCCATATGTTGAGGTTAACCATTTTGTTTCTTGAGCACACGGTTTCTCACCATGCATTGCCGAACCTTACCACATGTTCAAACGACGTTCGGTGCTATTGGGCAACATTTTTCACGGCAACATAACCATATCGTTCTTGAACCAATTTCCTAGTGTGCTGGAGCTGCATCCGTATACAGTATTGAAAAAACAGTTGGCCAAATCTACCATCTGATCCATTTCGGGATGTTTATACAACCCGTTTGTATCCATTTGTGATCATATTGGGCATGGTTTATAATATTTTATAATTGGGTGTTCCAGATTAAGCAGCAATAACAACATTGTACAACAATAATAATAAACCATTGGTCAATGGGAGTTTCAGGATCCTAAAATGGAGGTACTGTACCATATCAGGCCATATTTTGGGGGATATTCCCTTACATAGGCCTTATCTGGGCCTTATATATGGTAGGTACCTCCAATTTAGGTTCCGAAATGGCCATTGAATTGGTGTTGGTTAAACAATGTTCTATAAATCCCACTTGATTATGTATGATTACCTCGCCACACAGCGTTTTTTGTGGCGTTTTTTTTTTTCGCCTGAGGCTGAGCAGTACATTCAATGCACCGTGCGGAATCCTGGAGACTGTTAAAAACACCAGTTTCTTAATTATGACAGTACCCTATGGTAAACTAACATGGCTATGGAAAGATCCACCATGCTATTAGTGGGTAAATCAACTATTTCGACTGGGCCATTTTCAATAGCAAACTGTTTGTTTACCAGAGGTTAGGTGGGGTTAGATTTTCAACAAATGGGGTGACTTACTGAAAAAAACTGGTAATACGGGCCACAACTGGGTTATGTTAGGCTTACTACCCACTTGCTACCATGGTTACCTCCTGGTAAGTTAACAGTTTGCTATGGCTATGGTCCATTTATGAATGAATTCGCTATTAAGCATGAGTACAAAAATAGAATCAACATTGGACCATCAGCAAAACTTCAGCTGGTTGGTTAGACATATGGTCAGGTGACAAACTTTACAAACTAATAGATTTGAAGTTGAAAAACTTGGAATGCAAGTGCATGTCTAAACAGGTCCCAGGGTTGCTCCAACCTTTTGTTTGGTGTTTTCGATTCCCACAAGAGGAAATTGAGTTTACTCTTTTTTAAACCAATTTACCCTCTAGTATTTGGGGATTTGTGCCACCACAAAAAATGGATAATCCTTGGTGAACGATGAGTCACGATGAGTTTAGAACTGTCTTTTACCATAGATATCAATAGGAAGATGCTTAAACTAGCTACAAGACTTGTATCAATGGTGCAGGGGAATATCTACATACACTCTTATACATTATATATGAGATTGGCCGCAAATTGAACTGACATATCCCCTGCAAAGAGGACCTCCCCAGCTATGTTGGTTTAGTTTCACCCAGCTGCAGAATTTTTTGGCATCTTCCTTGGGGGTACTATACAAGTATACGAATTTATGTGTATATCCTACACTATATCCCCACGTATATATGGAGGTTTCCTGAAATGGGGTTACCTCCGAAGCATCCATTTTAGTAGGACTTTCCATTATTAGCCATCCATTTTGGGGATTCCCCATTTATGGAAACCCCCATATCCCCAATGTATCCGAACTTTGCACAGCTGGAAAAAACACTTACGAAACGAGTGCCAGTTCTGCTGAAGATGTCCAACTGTTCTATTTGTTTTGGGTTGCTACCGCTGTATAAAAAAATAAAAAGGTTTATTATTTCTATTATTTTTCCTATTATTATTTGTCATTATTATTGCTCTTATCGTGTTTTATGTGTTTTTTTTTGTGCATGTGATATCAGGCTCGTATCATATTCTGTTATATATATATATATATCTCATATGTAAATACGTTATATGTATGTATCATAACATCTACCCTCTGGTAAACTGACATAGCTATGGAAAATCACCTTTTTTGCTATGTAGATTAACTATGAACATGACCATTTTCAATAGCAACATGTTAAATTACCAGAGGGTAAACCATCCCCCAAACCACCATTTTTATAGGTTGTATAAACCATTCCCAAAGTGGATGGTTTAGTGTTGTTTTACCAACATTATTCATCAATAACTATATCATATCCCATGAATATCCCATTCATATACCATTGATATTCATTAACCATTAGTATACCATTCGTATCAGGAACCATACTAATATATATATACACATATCTATGGATGTATCATAATATCTATATCCGACCTCAATTCCTCATTTAACTGTTGCTTCAGCCTCACCTCTGACATCTGATGTCATCTGCTAGGGAAAAAGCGTCACCACCAGCACCACCCGAACGGCCACCCAAACAACCACAGCCCCTTGGAACCAGTTACGAAGTGGGTCCTCCAAGTAGGGATTTCTAGAGTTTTTTAAGCAACAAACATGGGGATATAAGTGATAAATATTGATGCATATGCCAGTTTGATGGGATTTGAAAAGGATTTAAGCTTCAATGATGGAGGTTTAAGGGGGTTGCAATCTCAAAGATAAGTGTTGGACAAAAGACGTTGAAAAGGCATGGTGTCACAAAAAAAAGCAACGTGATCTGCAAATCAGTATAGAGAAATGCATATGGTTTGTTGATGTTTGCTGTTTCCTGCCATATTTCTGCCAATTTAGGGTTTGTTGGTTCACCCAACACCGGGAGAGCGCAAAAAATGATGAGGTCCCCGAGGTCCCCCGCAGATGGCCTGGATTTGAGTGATGAATGGATGATATCCATCAAAAGCATCTATTTATTTACATGTTTTGATGGATTACTAATGGGATTTAATATATTTAATGGAATGCAATAAAGGATAGTAAACGTTTAGATGTGGAAAAGCCAATGGGGAAAGATAGGAGAAATTACCAGTCGGAAAATGATCTGCATTTCTGATGGGTTTTGCACATCTATGTAAACATTTACAGGAGGGTACTGTACCCGTCCCCAAATTCACAGCTGGACCCTGAGAAAAAAAAATTGACCCTCAACTCATGACAGGGTCTATGTTAAATCACCGGATGTCAATATTCTGGAACATCACCCATTTCTGTGAATTCCAATTGATGGAGGGTTGGTCAATGCATTATTCTTTTTGCTATACATGGAAGAACTGCTAACCAGCTGGCAGTGAGGACTTTTGCATCGTTTGCAATTTTTACCAAACGTGATTTCATATGATTTCCAGATGTACAATTTGATTGTTCGATCTTCAAAATCCTGACTGAGAGAACTGGCAGATATTGGCAGCCTGGATGTCCAAAAATGCCACAGCTTCACTAGGCGTAGGCATCAAAAAAAAAAAAATGCATCAAACAAAAAATAAAAATGCATCAAAAAAAAATAAAAATGCATCAAAAAAATAAAGGACGAAAGGAAGGAAGAAAGGAAGAAAGGAAGAAAGGAAGGAAGGAAGGAAGCAAGGAAAGAAAGGAAGAAAAGAAGAAAGACAGGAAGGAAAGAAGGAAGGAAGGAAGACAGAAAGGAAGGAAGGAAGAAAGGAAGAAAGGAAGGAAGAAAGGAAGGAAGAAAGGAAGAAAGAAAGGAAGAAAGGAAGGAAGGAAGCAAGGAAAGAAAGGAAAGAAAGGAAGAAAAGAAGAAAGACAGGAAGGAAAGAAGACAGGAAGGAAGACGGAAAGGAAGGAAGGAAGAAAGGAAGAAAGGAAGGAAGAAAGGAAGGAAACAAGAAAGGAAGGAAACAAGAAAGGAAGAAAGAAAAAGGAACCAAAGAAGAAAGGAAGGAAGAAAGAAAAGAAGGAAGAAAGGACGGAGACGAGAAAGGAAGGAAACAAGAAAGGAAAGAAATAATGATGTAATATTACATGCATAAGAGATCATTCAAATTACATGCAGGCATCACCGTAGCAGTTGCGTACTGTTATTTATGTATATGTATATATATACATATATATATATGCATTTATATACACACTTATATATTTATATTTAAATATATTTATATTATTTATATTTTCTGTTTATATTTTTATATACATAGTATTTCTATTTATGTTCAAATTCAAATATATATATATATACTTACATATAGAAATATGTAAATATATACATATACTTATATTTATGCATGTATATATACACTTATATATTTATATATATATATATATATTTATGTATTTATATTTATATATTTATATTTACCATATATATATATATTTATGTACTTATATATATACACATTCATATGTATATACATATAACTGTGTATATATATATAAATGAGTATGTATCTACAAGTATATATACTGTATTCCACATGTTTCCAGGGTGCATGTCGTGTAGTCTATACACCTTGAGTATCACATTCAAGCCAGCACCTTGCATGTGAAAATAGGTGTTTCCAATCTGCTTTGGGGGGAGGCGCTGCGCCCTTGTTTTTGTTTCGACCTAATACCTACATAGGTACATGCATGAGTATTGAGCACATTTATATGCGCCCTTCAAGGCTCAAGAAAGAGGTATATAGAGTAACCCTGTAGACAAGCACTGACCGGCAACAGGCTGAGAGTAAAAGAGTGCTGTCATTGGGGAAGACGCCTTAGCTGATCTTGAAGTAGACGCTAGGGCCCCTCTTCAAGTGGTAGCGGAGCAGTGATCCCTCATTGAGGGTGAGCTCCAGGTAGAGCCCAAGAAATGGCAAGCCATGGCTATGATGATGATGACTTCGACATTGTCGATGCAAATGAATGGAACCAATATGACTCTTATGCAATGAGAAGAGCACCCCAGCATACACAGATTCATATGACGCAACAGATGACCACAAAGGTTGCTCCAGCCTATGATGGGCGAACCAGCTTCTTTGCTTTTGAGGATGCAATTGATGACTGGTGTGACATTACGGAGTTAGAACCAGAGAAACGTGGTCCAGCATTGCGCAACAGACTGGAAGGAGATGCTCAACAATACAAGAGGCTATTGGATAGAGAACTACTCAGGGATCCCCATGAAGGAGTGCACTATTTCAAAAGATTTCTACGACCTCATTTCATCAAAGGTGCCCAGAACGTGTTCTTATACCGTTTCATGCAGTTCATGAAGTTCAACAGAGGAACCATGGATCTTCAGAAGTGGATGACTAGATTTCAACTCACTGGCAATAGACTTATTGAGTCTTGGATGGATTTACTTCCAGAAGTAACAGTGACTAGTCCTGAAGCAATCCTGTTTGTTCAACAACGACGTCAAGAACATGAACGAGATCAACAAGAGAGAGCTGAAGTAGCAGCAGCCTCAGGAACACCCCATGTAGCTGTTCCTTGGACAGATGAACTGGCACTAGCGGCATTCAGACTATTTCAGGAAAATCGTAGAGAAGCACAGCGACAAGCATTCCCACTGGGTGAAAATTTGCTAGCATTGATTTTTGTAAGTCTAGCTGACCTGAGTCAAGATCAGAGAAACACACTCACAAGTATCATGACACATCGTGGACGAACCCTCGATCGATACAACATTCAAGAACTACGTGACCTGTTTTGGAAATGTTTTGCACTACCAAAACAGCAGTTGACAATCCATTGATGCAACCCTCTGGCATGGCACAGAGAAGATCTTTCCTCGTACTGGATGAAGGTGAATTAGAAGGAACCGACGGCTATTGGGCCGAAGATGAAGAAGACGGCGCAGAAGGATTCCTGGATGCTTTAGAAGATGTTTTCTGGGTTTATGATGACGCCAACTTCACATGGTATCAGAGAAGGTTCCAAGGCAAATACATCAGACGAGGCAAAGGTAAAGGAAAGAGAAAAGGAAAAGGAAAAGGCAGAGGAGGACGAAGGTTCTTCAGATCAAGAAAAGGAAAAGGCCGAGGAAAAGGAAGAAGAAAAGGCCGTGCTCACATGGTGAGTGAAGAAGGTTATGAAGATGAATGGCAAGAAGATGAATGGAATGAAAACTATGACGGCTATTGGGCCGATGATCAAACCTGGAATGAAGGCTATTGGGCCTATGATGATCTGTACTACATGGATGAGTATGGATACTTCCAGAAGAAAGGAAAAGGAAAAGGAAAAGGAAAGAAAGGCAAGAAAGGCAAGGATGATGATGGAAAAGGAGGAAAGCCAGGAGATGGAAAAGGCAAGTCGAACTATGTTCAACCTCAGACCACATCAGCTCCTGCCATACAGAATCAACCAACTCAACAAGCTCATTATTCTTCTGCAGCTTCAAGTTCTGGTCATGGTTTCTTTTCATTTGGAACAACTGAACCAGCACGTGTTGATGTTGCAGAGACAGAGCCAGCACGTGTTGATGTTTTGACATCCACGTATGCAGCACAAGATGAACAACGACGTACTCGTCGTGGAGGACAGAACCAACGTGATGCAAGAGCACATCAAAACAGGAGAGAAATGAAGAGATTCCCTGTTCTGGTTGGAGAAGTTGGTGCACTACGACAAGGTGTACAACAACGTCCAGCTGTAGTGCCCAGGCAAGTTGGTCTTCAAGAAGGTGAGGCTTCATGGAAGCCATTGGCAAAAGGCACATCATTGTTTTCACATGGATGCTCTACAGAGATAGAGGAACCATCACAGCAGAGTGCTTTTTCATTTCATACTGTACAAACTGATCTGGCATGTGAGAATGGACTAGCTTTTCACACAGAGAATTCTGCACCACCAACTGTGTGTATTCTGGATCTTGGATGCACAAGAGCTATGGGCTCTCGACGAGCAGTTGAAGCATTTTGCAGATATGTTGACTCACATCCCAACAGTGGACTCTGGTATGAAATTCAGCCAACAAGTTCAAGATTCTTCTTTGCAAACTCACAACAATCAAAATGTACTGAGAAGCTCGTGATATTCATGTATGATCATGGATGGAACACTCAGTTTACAGAATTCGACATTGTCGAAGAAGGTGATGTCCCATTGTTGATGTCACTTCCACAGATGAGAAACCTTGGATTTCAATTTGAACTTACTCCAGAGAAGGCTTATTTGTCCTGTGCACGTATTGGCATGAGAAAAATGGTTTTGAGGACAGCCATTAGTACTCATCTCATTCTCGACCTACAAGATGTAGCATGGTACATGAGCCAAGTTCATTTCAAGACTCCACAAGTCAAAAGTTTCTATTCACAACACGATCACTTTGAGTACAGCCAGATTGCTGTCAAACAAGATGATCATGAAGGAGAAGCTTTGGTGACTGGTGACTACTGGCAGGTTGATCCACTACGTCGTGAACTCATCAGGCACCACAAGGACAAGAGAATGAACTTACATGAGATGACTCGATCAGAGAAAACTCCAATTCCAAAAGATCAACTTCTTGATGAGAGAGAAACCCACATGGAATTCCAGAAGAGCAAGAAGAAGGTTCTTCACAAGGACAACTGGCGCACTGAGAAGAAGAGGTTTTCTGAACAGAGTGAAGAGTTCTGGAAGGGCAAGACCATCTACAAGATCAAGGAGGACTACGTGATCCCAGATGACATTGTCAGAAGTGACATTGATCGTGCAAAGCCCTTTCGTGGAAACATTGATGATCTTTTTCACCCTGAGTCAGCCTCTTCAGTGCCATCAGGTGTACAGAAGAAGAAGCCAAGCTCCTTAAAGAAGGAGGAAGGCAAACCGATTTCAAATGGACCAGGCTCGAAAAAGATTGAGGTAGGTCCACCTGCAGCCAAAAGACACGTAGGTAAGCAGAAACCTCAGGTTGTCGATGACTCTCAATCAGGTTCATCAAGAAAGAAGGTTGTTGTCTCCTATCCCAAGCTTGATGAAGAAGATGAGCTTGATAAGGTAGCTAGGGAGTTAGGTTTGGACAAAATTGATTCAGATGAACCTCAAGTCATTGAACCAAAACATTCTGCACCTGCGCGCAACCGTGGTAAGCAAGATTCAGAAAGTCAAGTTGAGAAACTAGGTAGTGATGCTCTTGAGCCTAGGCGAGTTTCGATTCCACTGCCTGGTAGTGAAGTGCAAGCCATGACACCAGCATACAGAAAGATGCTCAGGAAACTGGAGGATAGTGTGGAACTTTACAAGCTTCATATCAAACACTATCACATGTCTCCTACTCAATTCAGACGAAGGACTTCCATGTTAGGACTTCCTGACTCTGTTTATCAGAAGTATGAGGAGATGTACAACAAGTGTCGTGTGTGTAGTACTTCAATTGCACCACCGCCGCGAGCCAGAATTTCAGGCATACGATCCACCAACTTTGGAGATGTTATCTTTGTTGATCATGCTGAAATTCAGTTGAGGAAGAACAAGTACATGGTGTTGCTTGTTCTTGATGGTGCAACCAACTTACTTTGGGCTACGGCACAAAACTCACTGAACAACAAGGAGACCATTCAGGCTCTAAGGTTGTGGAGTGATGAACACAATTGTATGCCTAAAGCCATTGTAGGTGATGAAGCTTTCTTTCAAGAAGACTTTCTGACTTATTACCGAACTCATGGTATCAAGGAATGTCCCTGTGGTTCAAGAACCCCATGGCCTAACAGAGCTGAATCAGCTGTCAGACTTTTCAAACGACAATGGCAAATCATGTCCAAGAACCTTGAAGATGATAGGTTCAAAGGAATCACCATCAGAGAAGCTGTGAAGCGTACTGTTTGGGCCAGAAACACTCAACTCACTGTTAGTGGTTATTCTCCTTTGGAAATTGCCACTGGTAGAAGACCACCAGATCTTCTGGATATTGAGACTTCTGATCCTGCTCAACTTAGTGTTGATCCTTTACCTGAAGACAAAACACAACTCGAGTTGCAAAGGTTAGCACTGAGGGCACATCAGGAAGCCAGACAAGCTGCTGACCTCAGACATGACATGGCCAAACGAACAATGCCATCAGATGGACCTTACAAACCAGGTGACAAGGTTTTCGTTTGGAGTTCCCCTGTCAATGCTAATGCTATTGCTTCAAAGGCATGGAAGAAGGAAAGATGGATCAGAGGTACTGTTATCTCTCAAGAAGGTGCTATGGTCAATGTTCATGTTGACAACGCAGTCATGCGTGTTAATCAATCGAAGGTGAGACGTGACCATGATGAATGGCATGATGTTGCTGTTCCTGGACTTGACACATCAGAACCTGTTCCACTTGCAGTTGAAGATGAAGATGACTATGAACCAGATATCGCTGAATATGCTGAAGCATACTTAGGTGAACAAGCTCACTGGTTTTGTCAAACTGGCAAGTGTGATGTTGTGGAACTTTTCAGTAGCAACACTGGTCTTAGTTGGCACATGGCACGATTGAACATGAAGGTTGGTGAACCCATTGACCACAAGCATGGTTGGAGTTTCAACAGTAAAAAGAAACAAAACCAAGTTTGGAAACAACTTGAGAAGCTTGATCCTGAATACGTGTTGATCACAAATCCTTCACCAAATTCCTGGAAATACTCGGTATTCAAGTTTTGCCTTGATGTGATGAAATGGCAAGCTGACCGAGGAAAAGGTTTCTTGGTGATTGCACCACCTGATTCAGGATTTGCTCAGTTTTTGGCTTGGAAGAAATTTCAGAAGGACAGAATCAAGTATCACATTGGTTGTTTCAACCTTGACATGACAAATTACTGTCGTTGTGATCCTTCAATCAAGAACTTGCGTGTGTATTACAATCATGATGAAGACTTTGACATGTTGGAACCACAGCATGCCTTCAATAGAGAAGGGAAGCTTTGGAATGATCCACAATGGAAGGTCTTACCATCTCACTTGTGTTCATTCATTGCGCAGTTCACACAACTTGTACCTTTGCAGAACATGAGACAATGTTTCTTGTTTGAAGATCTGTTGGAACATTTTGATGATGGAGCATTGTGTGGCACGTCAATGTTTTTGGACCGTGAACCTGAGTGCTCGTGTTTGTTGCAAGATTTGCATCATGTTGAGACCTCGATTCCAGTGCCGTTGAAGCACATTCTTCCACAGAGATTTACCACTCAGTTACTTGTTCAAACATTGAGGAAGATTGATCAGTTGCCAAGGAGTACAGAGGCTAGTGTCAGAGAATCAACTGACCCCAGAATCATTGAACTGATTCCTGGACTTCAAGATGTCAGAAAGAAGACATTGCCTCAAATGTACTTTGAAGATTGCAGTGTGTTCAGAGGAACTTATGGAAGAGTGAATCCTTTGTTTCAACATCCTGAAGATGCTGTCCTACTTATTTGGAAACCTGGTGACTATGATCATGTTTACTTCATGTTTGTGTCACAGTTGTATCCACATCATGAACAGTTCAAAATCCATGAATGGAGTATGATCGTCTTTTCACGAGAAACGACTGGTGCTATCAAAAGGAGAGTTGAAGATCCTCCTAGTTCAAGTAGCACACCACCAAATGGTGACGATCCCATTCATCCAGATCAGCATGGTGATGTTCCACCAAATGATGATGAGATGTTGAGTGGTGATGAACCAGAAGATCCTCTGGATGATGATAATCAACCTGATTACAATACTGGACCTGATCCAGGTGATGATGATGATCAAGAGTACATCATTCCAGATGATTATGGACCACCACCTGATGATGATTTGGATATGCCAGGAATACAGGACTCGGGGGAAACACATCAACCAAGTTCACCATCAACTCCGTTTTCCAATCCTGACATTCCAATCGAAGAGATTGCTGATCCTGGACAAGATGACGATTCACCACCAGGACCTGATCCGACGTCAGAGCCTATCAGAGTTCAAAGGAAACAGAGACAGATCTCAACTGATTCTACTGATGCTTTACCAAAGGCAAAGGCAAAGGTGATTATCAAGAGGCCAAAGGTTCAATTACCAGGTCATGTTCAGCCAATTTCAGTTCCTACTCAGAAACCTCATGATGAAGAAGATGAAGGACCTTCACATGATCCTACTGCCTCAAGTTCACATGATAATACAATTCCATTGCCTACTACTACACCAACATCGTTTACGCCAGGTGACTTTGCGCAGCCAGCGCAACAGCAGTCTTCACAAGGAACACCAGAATTGGTATCATCACAACATGATGATGATGAAACAGAACCATATGAAACAGACGACACTCCTGTTTTGACTGAGGATGACATTGCCCAGCTTCAGGAAGAAGATGTGGACACTGAACCTTACACATCAGACCACTCTCATTTTGTCGATGTTGATGGTACTGTTTTCGTTCCTTTAGGACCAAAGGTCCAAGCTGCACCTGAGTTTGGTTCATACGATGTTACTGGATTCAAACAGTTTGAACAGTATCTTGCCAAGAATGGGAAGAAGCAGCCAAAGGCAGAATCAGTTATCACTCAAGAAGTCTTGAGAAAGTATGCTAAGGAGATCAAACAAGCCAAGCTTGAAGAATTCAGAAGTTTTCTGGATTTCACTGCCATGACTTTCAGAGACAAGAGACGTCATAAGATTGATAACTATGTCACTGGCAGATGGGTGCTTACCATCAAGGTTGATAAGGATGGACAGTTCAAGAAGTTCAAGGCTAGATGGGTATGTAGAGGCTTTCAAGATGCTCAAAAGTATGACTTACAGACTGACAGTCCTACTGCTACCAGGTATGGTTTTCGTGTGGCATCTCAGCATGCAGCCTCGATGTACTGGGATTTACTCCATTTAGACTTGAAAACTGCCTTCCTTCAGGGGGAAACATACGACTTAGACCGCCGCGTTATCCATGTTCAGTTGCCTACTGACATTGGTTTGCCTCCTTACTTGGTTGGTTTGTGCACTCGTTCCGTCTATGGACTTGCGGACGCACCACGTAGATGGTGGAACCGCCTTGACAAATTTCTGATTTCGCTTGGTATTCAACCTACAAGAGCTGACAGGTGTACATATGTATGCTATGATGGTGCTTTCAAGGAGCCAAAACAGGTTAGCTTTGCTGACTCTGAGGCAACAGAACCAGCACCTGTGACATACTACGTAAGCTCACAAGACAGTGAGGAAACGCGTGATGAATCCTCCGACATTGCTGAGGAAGTTCATAAGTCTCTTTTGGTTGAAGAAAGATTGTTTTCAGCTTGCTATCAACAAACCCAAACATGGAAACAGAGGAAAGAGTTCAAGGAGAAGAAGGTTGAAGATTGTGCTTGGACTCCTGTTGTTGATGAAACTTTGTTGAAGTTTTTGGAATCTGTTGAACACAAGTCTGGTTGGTATCCTTTTGAAAATGGTCATGCTCAAGTTGCCTATCGTGCAAAAGCTTTGAGAACTCCTGATTCACATTATGATCGAAAGAAGTTTCACTTGAGAACTTCTATTGTGAAGAGGAAAGGAGTTTGGTGGTTGCTTGAGATGAATCATGACATGAACAAGGACAATGTTTCCACAAGTTTGGAAGAAGAAGCTGAAGTACTTGTTTCAGTCTTCTTACCTTCAGAGCGTACTTATCTTGCCACGACACCACAGTTGACACCAGAGATTGTTGAACAACTCTTGGAACACTTCATGGACCCTGTGAATGGCAGTAATGCCAAGGGAAGAAAACCTATTGGCATGTGTTGTTTGCATGTTGACGACTTGTTCATTACAGGAACTCCAGAGTTTCTGGAGAAGTTCAAGAAAGTTGTCAAGTCACAATTCAAGATTGGTCATGAAGATGTGAATGATTTGATGTTCACTGGTCAACGTGTGAAATGGATCATTGATGAGAAGACCAAGAAGAAATCACATATCACTGTTGAACAATCACTTTGCGTCAGTGAACTTACTGAGGTTGTCATACCAAAAGGTTTGAAGGATGAAGACAAATGTGACAAGGATCTCCACACTGCCTATAGATCACTCTTAGGTAGTATCAATTGGTTACAATCAAGAACTCAATTTCAGTCATGTTATCAGTTTTCACGTTGTGCTTCTGCCGCTGCTTCCCCCACCATAGGTGATTGCAAAACGCTGAACAAACTTTGCAGGCAAATTGTAGGTGACCCGATGGAACTTATGTTCTGGCCACTGCAAGGTGATCCTAGATTAGTTGCAATGCCAGATGCAGCGTTTAGGAACAACAGCGACAAATCCTCACAGCGCGCAATGGTTATTTTCATGGCTGAACCGAGAAAGGGAAAGAGCAAAAACACCAGAGGTTCTCTTATTTTCTTTGAATCAACCAAAATCAAACGTACCACGTTGAGCACAACTATTGCAGAGTTGTATGCACTCATGAAGTGTTATGGTACATGTCAAATGTTGAGAGGACTGATCAAGGACATCACTGGACTTTCAAGTGAGATTCATATGAGGACTGATGCAAACAATCTTGTGACTACTGCCAGCACTACTCATGTTCCTGAACAACAAGAGACCATTCATATGATTCAGATGCTTAGGAAGGAAGCATGTTCAGGTTCTATTGCTGACTTGTCACATATCAGAACTCAATGGTGTTTAGCCGATTGTTTGACCAAGAAGTCTGCCAATCCTCAGAATCTTATTGATGCTGTTCGACAAGGTGTTCTTAAGGAAGTTGATGCTCATCCACCATTCAGATCATTACTGGAACACAAGGCTTACCTCAGGTCATGGTTGCCAACAGTTTGCAGTCATGTTGATTTTAGACATGATGTATTTCTGTTAGGTGACACCTTGAGGGATTCTTGACTATTTTTTTGAATTTGTGCCTGCGGCTCAAGAGGCAGAGTCTCGAGGATCGCACTGTTTCTTCAACATGTCGAGCTCTAGCCGGTGGAACAGGGCCTCAGCCGCATCATCTAGTGATCAGGCACAATCGAACACTCGAGGTCAAGAACATCAAAGCTATGATTTTAGCAGAAGACATTCAGCTGATGGATATGCTCTGAGAAGATCAGAGGAAATCCCAGCTGACAAATTTCGAACACCATCGACATTGCCCAACGAGGATCATTTATCATTTTGCTATGATTACAGGCGCCAAACCGATTGGTTTCAGGCTCACGAGAAAGTGAGGAAGAAGAGAGAGCGCAATTTACATACATTGATGGGTCCACACAACATGAGACCAACTGACAGACATGAAATGTTCATGGACGCAATAGCTTGGATTTTGCACTGGGGAACTAGTCATGGAGAATTTGATGAATCTTTGAAATGGACTTCAAGTTTTCTGAAGTATCTCTGTGGCTTTACAACTCAGGCAGAAGAAAACTGGTTTGATGAACGATGCAATGATTTCCACGTGGACATGACTAGCTCATCAAGGAGAAGCTATTATATGTCATGTAGCAAGAAGCTATCAAATGTGTTGAGACATTGCAGAGACAGAACATTATTCACTGCCAGTGGAGCTATGAACATTTCCAATTTGTTTGATCAGATGCAAGGAGACAATCCAAAGGAATATCACATGTCTGGAGCAGATTTTGCGGCGATGTTACTGTGTAATCCAAAACAACGTTTCTTTGTTGAGATCTCCATGAGATGGCAGTGGTACCCATACAGCTCAATGCCAGATTATCCATTCGACGTTCGTCTTGGTGCTTTTCAAGGACATAGCAACCAAGTTGTCGATCCCACTGTGGCACACCACCAACTGACATATGATGAGGCTATGAGTTTGGGCTGGATTTTTCATGTCACTGATTACATGAATTTAGATTCCATTCAACAATCAGGCCTGAAGACCTTTGTGAAAGGAAGTGGAAAAGGCAGAAGGGATGCAGTTCACTTCATGTACCACAATGACAATGGTCAGGGCTACATAAGGATGGCAGAGGGCACGAAGCCTCCAAGAAACTATAGGCGATCAGTGTACCTCGTGTTGGATCCAAGTTTTATTGTGGACAACCAACTCTATCTGACAAAGAATGGTGTCATTTTATTTCATGGTGACATTCCTTTCCAGTACCTCCATGTCAAGGAACAACTCCCTACCATTGCATGTAACGTTGTTCATCAAGGACGTGGCCATTCTCTACCTCCATCGGTTACAGGTGGTTCATGGCACACCAACACAACATGGAACCATGTCATGAAGGAGAAAGGTACAACATTTATTCCTGGACAAGACATTCCTGAGGAAGTCAGAATCACAGCATGGGAGTTCATGGGTCAGCAAGTTCCACAAAACTATGGAAGATTAGTTTTTGGTACACCACTATGCAACGAGAATGACTTTGACCCGATTGTGGAATCAATCTATGGTGCAGCAGCAGAAGGCTCTCGAGAAAGAGAGGTATCTGCAGCAGAAGGCTCTCAAGAAAGAGAGGTATCTGCGCAGGCTGATGAACCCATGGAAAATCCATATGAACAGCCATCAAGAAGAGGACGCTCTCAAGAAAGAGAGGAACCTCAAGATGCATGGGAACAACAACGCTCCTCATCAGGAAGTCCAGAATCACCACAACATGATGATCCTCAACAAGATGCTCAAGACAATCAACAAGAGGAGCCATCAGTGGACGTTCATGACGACCCAATGGGTGAAGAGGCTGTCAATCTCTGGGAAGCAGAAGATCCACCAGATGATATCGTAGACCCTGTTGTAGAACAGGCTACCAAAAGTTCAATTTCTGCATCGAATCCCTGGGTCCTGTATGAGGCAGGTATTGTCTGCGCAAGAGAAGAGAGCGGTGAACTCATCAAGAACTCCTCAGGAGAAAAAGTGATAGTTCTGCGTGAATGGAACCTACTACTCTCTTCACAAAAGATAGCACTTCGTAGACAATCGATCACTCGCTCAGATTGGGAGAAGTTACCATGGACAGGACATCTATGCTTACTCTTCACAAGAGCTTGGGAGATTGGACGCATGTTGGCACACTTCCATCGAGAAGGAAACATTGAAGCCATGGAAGGTTACATGGAATCTTGTCGACAGTATTGGACAGACTGGATGCGAGGTCAAGTTGCCCCAACAGGTTGGGAAGACAGACACAGTATCAACAGAGACGAATGGAGAGAGAAGTTCTTGCTATACGAAAGAGGCTTAGCAATACAGAAGGACATGGAGTATCTCTCAGAAGCAGTCTTTGTCTTTTACACTAAGCATCTTGATCAGTTCATTAGAGAGAACAACAAACTCTGGGGGGATTTCTGCAGGAGAAAGACCGTGATGGTAACATTTTGGATGCACTGGAGTTGAACACACATGGGTATGACATGACTATCCAAGGAATTACAGTTCCCATGAACAAGAGAACAGTCATCCCTGAACCTGAACGGCATTTCTCGTTTTCCACAAAGATGATGATCATGGCAATCGATCTGTATGAAGATGAAGCACCTGCTAGCTTCAGCCATTTCACAGTTTTTGCTTTGAACAAGCTTCGACAATTTGTGGATAGCAGAAAGGAATTGACAGCTCAATCCTACAGATTATTTGTTGAACATGCCTACAATCAATTCTTTCAGCATGAAGCATTCCATCAATCTGCAAGAGCAAGGACAAAGGTCAGGGAATGCGGTTCAGGTGACTTCCACACATCTACAAAGCTCGATGGCTACATCTGGGTAGCTGGAAAGGACAAGATCGCTCACATCCCAGGATCAGAGCAACAGAATGTGGACATGGAAGGTCACGATGATGATGCTGAAGATGATTTGGAGTTTTTGCCAAGACTACAAGTTTTTGTCAGGAAAGAGGAGGAAAAGGCATCAGGCTCTCAGGAAAGAGAGGAAGAAGGGGTATGCTCTCAAGAAAGAGAGGAAACACAACCACAACAAGAAAGTGAGGTATTACCTGATGCAAATCCTCGAAGAAATATGGAAGATCGACAGGGACTGTTTATAGTCAGGCAACTCAAACCAGAGCACAGACAATCCTCCAGATATTACACTCCAAGGCCAATCAATCCTCACAGAAGATGATCTTGAAGGAGGTCGACCCCTTGAACGTGGTGACATAAGCTTCTTCTCATTATGGTTGATGATGTCAGCATTATCAGATGCTTCCTTTTCAACATTTATGGAGCAGTATGCACCTATGATGGGTTATGAGATCTCTTACGACAAGTACTATGAGTTCAAACTGGATATTGACCAAGTTCTCAAGGACAATGAACACCTTGGCGCAGAAAATTTCTTTGGAGCAGAGGATCCTCATATGGTGGACGATGATCCAGACACTCCACTTCCAGATCTTCAAAGACCAGGCGCAGGTGATCCTGAGTACAAGCATACCTTTGAAAGTTTGAACATTGAGGACAAACATATCATTTTGGAAACTGATGATGACAAATTGGTTGAGTGTACATTGAAATGGATCAGTATGTGCAATCAGAATGTTCAACGAAAGATCAAGGAAAGTTTTGTCAAACCAGAAGAAGGACAAGAGAAAGAAAAGGATGAAGAAGAGAAGATTGCTGACGAAGAAAAAGAAGAAGAAAAAGACACACAGGAGCCACATGTCCCAGCTGAAGGCTCTTCAGAGAAAGAGGAATCAGCTCCACCTGAACGCTCCTCAGAAAAGGAGGAATCAGGGGAGAAGAAGACAGACATTCAAGATGATGAGACAGCTCCTGAAGTAAAACCTGCAGTTCGACTTTACTATGGTCAAGATATCACTGGAAACGAAGATGATTCAGTTTTTCGAAGATTGAAGGATTGTTTTTCAGATGGTTACCATGGTGAATGGGCAGGATTTTACAACAAAGGTTATCCAGCGTCTTCGAAGCATCGACATATGTTTTGGCATGTTAAGTACAGGAAGACCATGTCTCCACATCATGATTTTTGGTACCATCTTACAGATGACCAGTTGATGGTTGAGTACATTGCCAGACACAAGAATCAGGATCCACAACTAGAATTACAAGAACTTAATCAGCGCATTGAATATGGTTGTAGTGATCCAAGGATGCATCCTCTTCATCAAGACAAAGCAGAAAGATCCTCAAAAGAAGCAGAACAGAGGATTGATGACGATTTTGGAAATCTCACAAAGGTACTCCAGGATTACGTTGAGGAACACAAGGTCTTGCCTTACTGTATGATCTTGCATAGCTTGGCTTACAGGTATTTAGGTGGAGGCCTATCAGACCCAACGTACAAGGATGCTGAATTTCCATACAGATCCTCTCCACAGATAACAGCAATGTTTTGGAATTTGGGAAACTGGTGCAGAAACAGATTTGAAAAATGCCCGGTTCCAGAAAGATTTCAACAATTCATTCCACACATTGACTACACTATCGATGAGGATCATGAAAAATTTGATGAAACCAAATCACAGTTCAACAATTACTTCACCAATGTCACCAAGAACTTTGGAGGACATCTTTTCATGAATTGCGAGGCTGGTTCGTTGTATCCTCACAGAGAAAGACTCGACGAGGTTGACTTCAAAACTTGCTTCAATGACTATCATGACTTGATGGTGGCAGCTCGCCTTGGAAAGGATGGCTATATCAAGCAAATTGCTGGATATCACACAGATGACAACGACACACGAGTTCGACAAGGCTCATGGGCAATCTTTGAAGTATCTTGGGGAAAGACAAAGGATCGAGATACA